>BQNB010019139.1:0-64625 GCA_026074375.1 Tanacetum coccineum
TTCATAAGCTCATTTTTTATAGCTTATTTTGAAAATTTTCAACTTATAAAAGATATTTGAAGTATTTAAGGGGGTGTTTGTTTTGGATTATATGTGGGATTATGAGTTTCAGCTTATATTTCCAGCTTATTTTGAGACTTGTGGGCTTATATAAGCCCACGTATCTCAAAATAAGCCAGAAAATTAAGGCTTATGAAATATAAGCCGAAATCAAATAAGCTCGTAAGCCCACGTATAAACCGAAAATTAAGTCACAAGCCCGCTATATAAGCTTAAAACAAAAGACACCCTTGACCGCCACCTCCTACTGGGCTGGGCAAACAGCAAGCACCGTCACTAACCGCGAACACCACATCGCCGCCCCTGTAAGATTACATATTATTTTGCAACCATGCTTTCTTTAAATATAATTAATAGAAAAAAAGCCATTAAAATTGGAGCACAAGTCTCTTTTTATGATTCTTATTATTATTTGATTTCTGAAATTTCAATCAAAAATTGGCAACCCATTAAATTTTTAATTCGGCTGTGTTTGCTTATATGAGCTTGATCTTTTAAAATAAGTTAGCTTATAACACAAGCTTGTGGAAGCTTTTATAAGCTCCTCAGCCTCCATAAGCTATTGAAATAAACTTTTAGGGGGTGTTTGTTTCGGCTTATGGCTTATTTGGTTTTGGGCTTATGTTTCATAAGCTAGCTTTTTGTGGCTTATTTTGAAACTTTTCGGCTTATATAATATCATTATGAACTTTTCGGCTTACATAAGTTTATTGTCATGATGAACTTATATAAAGCCGAAAATTTCAAAATAACCCACAAAAGGTGAGCTTATGAAACATAAGCCCGAAATGGCAAAACCTAATAAGCCATAAGCCGGCTATATAATCCGAAACAAGAAAAATACAGCTAAAAACTCCAGCTTTCAGCTCCAGCAACCCGAGTAGCACGTTCGATTGATTCCAAAAGATGTCATATTTTAACAGAGAAAAAAAGATTCTTCTTTCAATACTTGTTTGAAATTGTTTGGTGTTTCAATTGTTTTTTGTAGAATGGAAACAGAAACCAAAGGCAAAGTTGTCCAGATTTATTCGCACTTCATGGCAAGGTTAGTTTTACGCTTTTTATCTCCTTGTCAAATTAGGGAACCAAAGTAGTTTATATGCATATCTAATTCCATATTCATTGTGTAGTATTTACGACATAGCAATTATGTAACGTAACGTTTACTTGTTCTATGTTAGGGTTGCTAAATTTGACGAGTTAGCTGATGCAGGAAATACGTTTCTTGTTAGCTTCCGTCAAGCCCTTGGTAATCTTCTTTGATTTCTTGGTTTTACTTCAGACGTTATTTTCTTTTGAGCTAATACTGGATCGTGATGGTCTTATGCAGAGTTCATACGTAGACCATCTATTGAAAAGACATCAGAACTCTTCGAAAAGGTCATCAAAGCTAACAATACCCATAGGATGCAGTCTTATGTTAAAGCTGGATATGCACACACTTCTATTAGGGCTGAAAATCTCAACAAGTGTAAGTGCTCGTTCAATATTTAAACTTGATCTTTTGCCTCCTATAAAGTTTTCGATTTTATTTCAGCATGTATCATATTCTAGACTTCCCGCTGTGTCATGTTCTATCCAGAATATCTGTGCGTGTCTCGTGTTGGTTTCGTAACTACATTTTTGTATAACAATCTTAAATGCCTTAAAATTATACACTGACTTTTTGTTCTTTTTTCTGTTTTTGGTGATGTGCATACAGAAGTGAATATGAGCCATATTCAGCTGTTGAATATTACGAATAAAGGTAGCATTAACTTCTAGTATACATATTCTATAAAGAATTTCGGTTTTTATTTGGACAAAATTACCTCTTAAGTTGATACTTTTCCCAGCAAGATTTTGTGATACATGTACTGTTCATGGATGTTCTAATTAAACTTTTTACTGCAGCAAAAGATATTATCGATGAACTTGCGTGCCTTGTTGAGGAAGTAAGGCTCGCACTAGAAGCTGCAAGTGAAACATTACAAGATGATAACCACGACATGGATCCTGTATCACCTACTTCCAGTGAGGTAGCTTACTGTCATTTTATTTGATACAGTATCATGAAAAAAAAATTTGTGCATTTTCACTTGTTTTTAAAATTTTTAGTTGATAGATATGGTAAAGATTTGTGTCCCATCTACGAGTTTAGGACTTCATTGATCCCATGGACCTTTTTCGTGTCAAATTTTATCGGGTACAAGGAACAGCAAATATAACGTTGACCCTGATACTGTTGCAGGAGGAAACTGTCTCATTTGTCCCTAAGAAACCTGAAGATATTGATTATGCCACCATGGTAGCTGTAGTATATACCATGGTGAAACAGGATTATGTAATGCAGGTATTTTAGCCTTGTGATAAACCTCGATTAACATGTTTTAGTTTGGTGTGATCCTGACAAATATTAGAAGGGGTATAATGGGAATTTTATATTTTTGTTTTCCTGGTGCAGGAAAAGATTGTTTCTGCGCTTAATCTAAAAACGTCTTCAGGAGAACTAGAGAGCTACTGCTTGATGTGGTCATTGCGCCCCTTTGTGAATGATGAAATTATGCATCAAGCTTGGAGACTAATTTCATAGCGTTTTTTTATGTACATTGCAAATTTGTTCTAGTCTTGTAGTTGTTTTTGTTCTAGTCTTGTAGTTGTTTGTCAGTAAATATAAAGTTTAAACATGGATATTCAAGATTTTGGGCTGCAAGTCTCTTTCAAAATATGAAGGTTTAAGTTTATTTGTCAGTATCAAATCCACTTTGATGCCAAATGTTACTCGAGATTACAATCTATAACCATGAGGTGTTTGCTGGTCATGTATTAGACTTGATTCTACATTATCATTGTGATTGTAACTTTAATGTGTAGAGTTGTTCGGGTATTTGAAAGTCGACATGGATACAAAGATGGGGTTGTTCTTATTGTTAGATATGCTAGATATGAACAAGAATACTCTCGTTCGAGCCGCAGGAAAGTGTACATAATGAATACGGAAATTTCCACCTTGTTAAAGGTCTAGTGGTGTTATTCGAAGACTTGAATGAATAGCCATCGCTGTTAAAAACAGTCCAAGTCCAATAAAAATTTCCGCGTATTCTAAAAAAACTGTAATAATCACAGGGACATCTGATAATTTGGTTGTTTATGGAATTATGTAAATCTGCATCACAGCCTGTATTCTTAAAAATCTGTAACTATCACGTGGAATCGGAACATCCTATTCCAGTCGCATCTTAATATGAACCAGGGTAAACACACTCGAATCCATGAAGTGAACACGAACATGGCAAAACAAACTACAGTACGTTTTAGTTTCTACCAAGTGAGCCAAAGGGTGTTTTACTCGTATCATCGCCATCGTACCTGATTCTGTTGGCCAACTGGAGTCAATCACCACATTCAGTCGAAAGGGCGCTGCCCAATAATTCTTTTGGGTATGTATTTTCTTTGTTGAGATCACGAGGAGAGCTGTGCAGATTAATTCAAAGAAATAACTACTGATAAAGATACTCAAGAAGCACACAAATACATCAGTAGAACAAGAAAGATCACAATAGTTCCTATCCGGAAAATCATACCAAACAGGGACTCTTCAAACTAAATGCAAACATTCTCAACCCAAGCTAAAAAACAAACAGATCATTAGCCTTTGCATCAATGGGCTTCACATCTTGTACAGACAAGCTTAAAGTAGAAGACAATTTGATCATAATAAAAGGCAAAAGCGCTACAATTTCACTTGCAAATTCTAACTACATCTAAAGTCTGAACAAACTCCTGGCATCACTTCAAAATGTACATGTACCCACCAACGATACTGATAAAACGCCGATTCAGACGTGCTATGCGTCTCTTTAAACAACAACAAAGCCTACATCTAAGTTGCAGAGAATTATAAACCGCTTATATAGAATAAAAAACCAGTCGAAAATCCTACCTGAGATATCAAATTAGTAGTTCTTTCAAGTTATCTTGCAATTTGCTCTCCTCTTCCTTTTGCGTCTGCACACTTCCTGGTGAACTGGTGGAGATCACTGGTACAGAACTCACCTTTTCTTCTAGTGATTGTGATGACACGGGTAATGGCTTCATAAGATTCTTTATAGGACTCAACCTCATTCTTCTATTGATGGTCTTGGGGAAGCACTGGCTTAGAGTGGAAGCTCTAGAAAGTCGTTGGGATCAGAAGAAACCGAGGCACAGGCTTTTGATGAGTGACCGGAGGTGCTGCAGATACGCATGGTTGGTATACATGAAACTGAGGAGGACGACTGACTAGGTGCGGTAAACCATATTTTATTTGGAGGAGGGTGGCGGAGCAGAGAAGACGGGAATCGAATTACGTATAGTCACAGGTGGCGCGATTCCATGATGAGTCCTAAAGTGCCTGACAGGAACGTAGGGTGCTGCTTCAGCTGCGGGGAACTTGTGGGATCGGGCTGCAGTAGGGTCTTCTGTTTTAGAGCATGTTTGTGCATCATTCAATGTGGTTAGGTGAGGCCTATTTCGAGGAGTCGTTTTTGGGCATATAAAAGGAAGGATTTTTGAGGTGTTGGATGAAGGTGACTGCGCAGGGAGTTGTTTTGGTTTTGGTGCCGGAAATCGGATTGGAAATGGTGTATTAGACATCCTTGCCTTCAATCTGAATTTTTGTAAAGACCGGGCCACTGTGACATGCTCTTGCTCCTCGATGTTCCCCTTTTGCAATGACAAACATTCTGATTGTTGGGCCACTATATAATCAAATTTTAAAAGGACATTCAGTTTATATAACAAGAAAAGTAAAAACCCAAAATAAAGGAGGGTAATGTACGTGGAGGCCACCCAACTATTAAACTTTTTACTATAAGGCTGTCCATTTAATAAAACTAATGTATAGGCCACACCCGGTATGTATTTGTTTTCGTTTATACCAATTCTAGCCAATCTTTTGCAAGAAATCTGTGAAATGACAAGACTAAAGCTAATATTAATACTTTAATAGTAAAACAATACAAATAATAGTTGAAATGTAAGATAATTGTTTTACCCTTTATCTAGGTGCTTCCTTAGTTTATTAAAAGCGATCTAGAAGGGTGTAAATGCATTTCACATTGAAACAACATTAATATAGTATTGTTTATTACACTAATGTTAAGATATTCTTGTCATTATTATAATGTTTTCCGTCAAGACCATTGGCTAAACGAATAATATTTTGGTTCCTATAAGTTTGTTTCGATATATGGGTGGCGTTAATGAAAAAGTTAAATACTTAAGTGGCCCCTAAATGCATTAATGCATTATCCCATAAAAAAATGACACAACGACAATAAGTTAACAACATCGCTGTCATGCGGATTTTTACAAAAACACGTGACTTACTAAGTTTGAGCGATGACCAGGCTGACATGGCTGCATTTTTTTCAGCTTGCTTCTTATTCTTGGCTGGTTCACCTGTAAAGATGCAACCAGCCAACTCAACGGTGCAGGTGAAAATAGGCAAATGTCCCGGCCATTGACTAAAGGTTGTGTATTGGAATAATTGCTCCCTACTCTTGGAGACACTCATCCTGCTAATATTCCTTGTAACATCCCCAGTCTCAATCCTGTCCATTAAAAGTGTAGCAGCGTAAGCAAATGTTATTAAGCAAGTTTAAGGTGCAATGAAAATTAGCAGTCCGTTAAAGAATAAACAGATCAGAGAGAGTGACGCGCATGCCTGTCTAAAAATATGTTTCCTCAGTGATTCAGTTGTTGATGTAAAATGTATCTCAAATTACTGGCGAATGCATAATAGATAAGATGTCTAAAAGTGGCCCATATTGTTTGGAGCAGAAAGCAGCTAAATCTACAGGCCCACTATTGAGTTGCGTAACGCACACATGCCTCCTATCTAACAATTCGGGTTTAAAGCATGCAAGTCATTCTCACTCCTGTTGGTACTGTTCTAGTTATTTCTGGCAAAAACCTACGAGTACACTTTAATGAACCTTTGCCCTGGTGACTTGACTCCATTTATGAGAGACCCAGGGTCTTAGCAACCAGCCCTTCTACCAGATATTCAGTCCATTAGCGTTTAACTTTGACAGTTTAACACGATTTCAAAAGACCTATTTGAAAGGCTACAACAATTGAGCAGAAGGGCTGACCAAATACACATCCACAGGTGGTTCTACACACACAGTAACAAGCCAACTAGTGAGAGCGCTACAAAGATAAAATGAAATACGCTCATAAAGTCATAAGATGGTGTCCTTCCATACAATCTAATGTAAGGTCCTTAGGCATATCCTTCACGCAAAGAGTCCAATTTCTCAACAAGCCCTCTTCTAGGAAAGTCCGAACGTAAATTTACCTCCATCCGAGAGAGTGGGGTTTTATCCGTGGGCTTGGGGCTGAATCTCCCTAGTGCTATTATGGCAGTTCATATATCCAAGTTGCAGTAGATAAAATCACAAGGGCTCGCAAAAGGGGGGGATCTTGCTTGATTCATAGCACCATGCCAACCTTCTCTAGTAGACAGGATTCACAAAGTGCGTGCAAACAACCATTTCCATCATTGTGCAATGTTTTTATACCAACTTTACATGATCGTTGGTGACAATACTATATGCACTTGTACAGTACTTAAATAGACAATCTAACACAAAGACATAGAATCAACATCTGTACTTATCTAATTACAAACCGTAAGTAGAAGTCGATAACTAGTAACTACAATTCCAATCAACCGTTACAGACAAGCAAATCCATGCTTTCGCACATCATTTTAGGGGTTTTTTTTCTGTCTGAAACAGCAATGATTCTAATTTTTAAATCGTATTGTCAACGAAGTCAGCGATCACATTAGAAGCCCACCTAATGTGTATACTGCATTTCGTTAGCAACTAGCAACCTTGAAACAAATAATCCATGGTGGTTAACAGTAGTAGTTTATTCAGATAAAAGTTTCTACAAGAACAGTGACGGCATAAGACAAACTAAAGCCGATGAACACCAGAAAATATATGTCGGTCAGAATATTTTACCTGTTTAAAATTCAATTTGCAACCAACAACAACAGTTCAATACAGACAAAAACAAAAAGTTCCAATAAAACAGCAAACGAATAGTTCTTCCTTCATGATAGGGCCAATATTCAAAATGTACTTCCAAATAGTGACCAACATATATATATATAACCACAAACTCAAACCGACACTAGTAATTATAACTCAGAACTAACGGAACCGTAACATTTCCATCCCCTTGAGGCTCAAATATACCAACTCTCTCTCAAATAAAAACCATATTGATATCTCTCATTCGCAATTCGTTGTTGCGCATCTTTCTCTTTAATTGTTAATGTCATCAAACAAGAACCTACTTATTTATATGTTCATTTGACGTGCAAATTTAGTAATTTAGACACCAAGTTACCCAAAGAACCTATCCCTAAGTTACCCAAAGAACAGATTAAAACGATGATGTGGCAACAAAATGGCCACCACAGAAAAATATACTTTCATTATTTCGTTTTAGTATTTATACTTTCATTTTTTGTCCCATTTCAGTATACACACTTTCATTCGTTGTGCTGATATAACGATTTCTTTTGTTACCACATCACCCGGATACTAAATCACCAAATTAGCACACCAATGGAAATTCATATACCGAACATTGGGGAACAAATAAGTATAATTACCAAATCAGAACATTATCTGCGACCCTGGACCTTTGCCTCGCATGTATGTGGCCTAACCCCTTGGCATTCTCCGACCCTTTCCCTAGCCACCCCAAATGTGTACCTAGTTGAGGTTTGAAACCTAGACCAATAAGGGGTATTTTAATTCTTTCCAATTTTCCTCAAGAAAACATCAAAAAACACAACTTAACTAACATAATAATACCCAAATAAGGGGGTGTTTGCCTAAGCTTATTTAAGGGCTTATGGGGATATGACATACTACTGTAATAAAGTTATATAAGAAATAAGCCAGAAAAAGGGGCTTAAGCAGAAAAGATACCAAAATCCTAGCAGCCAAGGAGTTGAGGGAACCAGTAGAAGGGTTAGAAGAAGAAAGAGCTTGAAGAGCGACCTCAGCAGCAGAATGTTCAGCTTGACGGAGAGTAGTGAAATAGTTACAGCACTCATAAGACTCTCCGTTAAAGTTAACGGTAGCTTTGAACCGAGGCGCGTGATCAGGACCTTCTCTTATACATGTGTATGATGGTAGATTGAAACAGCTCCTTTGTGCCAGCTCTTGCAGCTGGTTTTTATACATTTTTTTTAAGGTTGGTTGGTTATGTCTTTTTTAAGGTTTTGATGCTGCTGCTGGTGGTGATGGTGTTTAGGGTTTTGATTTTGGTAGAATGCATGTGTGTGTCTTGGTGTAAAGACACAAAGTGGAATTTGGGGTTGTTTTTACGAGAGTGTTTGGGTTATTTATGGGTGACCAATATCAACCAATTCACCCTCCTTAATTAGATTCATATTTTTCTTATTTCTTATCAATCCTAATCATAACATTCATACATGTGTCATAACCGACGGTTTAAATGAAGGAAGATAATTAATACTCCATCCGTCCCATATTAAGTGTCCACAATGAAATCTTTTAAGTCTTTGTTCATCAACTTTGACCATAAATATTTTTGTTTGTGTTGTATAATATTGAACGAAAATTATACAAACGAAAAATATATTCAAAACTCTATCCATTCATATATCTTGCATCAAGTATCATATAACATAAGAAGAAATCATTAAGGTCAAAGTTGAAGAAAAAAGACTTTAAAAAAGTCAAGTGGACACTTAATGTGGGACGGAGGGAATAGTAGATTACAAATGTTATAATTTTGTATGTGTAAGAATATAAGTAGAAGAATATATCAAAACTTTTTTTTATTCTACTGCTTAATATAATGTAGTAAGACAACCAACATTATTATTCAAATCTATTTCACTTGTACACAGACATATCCCATAAAATCAAAAGCGGATACACATAGCAACTTTCACAAGTCAGTTGGTCCATCAACCGACTTCTCCCTTTTCCAAGCCAAGCACGCATGGGCATGGGTGGGTAGGGAAATGAAGACGCGTTAGTGACCTCGTTATTACAAGTCTTATTTCAGTAGAAACTTTATAATTTAATCTATCAATTAAAAAGTTACTATCTCCGTCTCAAAATAAGTGTTCGGTTTGATTTTGAGAGTCAAATTGATTTAACTTTGACCTTAACTATTTTTGTGTGTATTATATAATACATGATATAAAATATATGAATGAATTGCGTTTTAAGTGTATTTTAATTGGTATATATTTTTTAAGTATTTTATAACATAAAAAACATATTTAAGGTCAAGGTTAAACCAGTTGATTCGTGATCTTCCTTTATGTGCTTGGGGATCAAATGCATACAAGAAAGCAGCAGATATGTTTGCCAAATTCATGTTTTTTGAAGCTGAGGAATCGACGAAAATGAGTCCAAGTAGGATTTGTATTTCTACTAAGTCGCATAATTTTGTTTTAAAAAGAGTGTTAGTTGAAGTACACGGTGTGAATTATGATGTTCATGTGCATGAGTTAGGAACATGGAACATAAATATCGTTGATGAAACACTTGATTCCTCCGACAACTTAGACGTTAATGGTATGGAAAAGGTGGAGGATTGTGTAGACGAAAATTCTTTGGCCGATTTGAACGACTTGAATGACTTGAAAGAAACTATAAACTAATTGGCAAGCAACGAAATTCAACGTCCAATCAGCAAAGAGAACATAGATCAGGAAGATGACAACAACAAAGTATCTCTTGAAACTGCAGTTTCCTCGGACCTAAGTCGGCCTCTAGGTTTTGAACATATGAAAAGAACATCTAGTAAGTGCTCTACTTCTTTTGCTAGATACCGAAAGAAAGACATAAAAGGAGTTTCCCCTATTGAAGAATTATCAAGAATTATTGAGCTAGGAGATTCCTTAGGTTTTGATGTTAGAGGGTGTAAAAAACTCTCAAAAGAATGATCAACGGGATTGACATGCATATAGCTGATAAATGAACATTCTATCCATTAATAGTTGTGGTACGAATAAATGGAGAAAACGTGTTTGGATTAAAGACTTATATTTCAAGCATAAAATTCATTTTCTCGGTATTCAAGAATCAAAAATGACGCGCCTTGAAACCTTTTATCTTAAATCCATGTGGGGTAATTATAATTTTGATTTTATGTGTAGTATGGCTCGTGGTAGATCGGGAGGCCTGATTTCTATGTGGGATCCGAATTCCTTTATTAAAGATGATATATGGTGTGATGACACTTTTATTATTGTCAAAGAGAATTGGAGAAATACAGTTGGTGATTGTTATATGATAAAGATTTATGGTTCTCAAGACTCATTGGCCAAAGCTATTTTGTGCAATAGAATTGGTGGTTTTATGCATCAGACGCTGGTAAATATATCATTTTTGGAGACATGAACGTTGTTCGTAATGAAAACAAAAGGAGTGGATCTTTTTTTTCTCGACGAGATGCTGATAACTTTAACTCTTTTATAGATAATTCTGATTTGATTGACCTTCCTTTGGGTGGTCGTCTTTTCACTTGGATGAACAAAGCTGGAACCAAGCTTAGTAAACTAGATCGATTCTTAATATCAGAAGAGGTAGTTGAGGCTTTACCTGATGTTCGTGTTACTGCCATTGATCGTTTGTGGTCGGATCACAATCCCATTCTTCTTCATGTCTCTAAATTCGACTTTGGTCCTACTCCTTTCAAGCTTTTCCATTCATGGTTACTTCATGATTCTTTTGATAAAGTTATCAAAACGGAGTTACCTAAATTGGAGGAACATAACTTTGGAAGGAAGCAGAAAGCCGGATATCAGCCTGTGCGGGCTGCCCAACCTGTTTTACATTTCCCTCGATGTGGGATCATTGACCAGTGATGTTTTTATTTGCCTTGCATTCTTTTTCATAAATTTGTAGATCAACATCAATTTATTTTTATCATATAGTTTCAAACACAAACATGTACTCCCAGAATTTTGTTTTCAAGCCACAATGACATATATAAATGGGTTGGAGAAAAAAGGTGCAAGTAGAAAATAATGAATGAACAGTTAAAACTTTTGTTTTAGATGGCCTCATTCTTAATCTTGGCACAAGGCCTTCGAAATCCACAGGACGGTCCTGGAAGAAAGCTCTTATCTCATGAAAAATTTTGCCTCCTCAAAGCTAGAATTAAGCAATGGCATTCTGAAACTAAAACTTCTGATCGTGTCACTAAACATGATAACTTACAGCTTATCAAGTCTATAGAATAGAAAATTAAAGCGGGTTATGCGAATGATGACGATCGTGATTCTCGTATTAAGTTGATTCAAGAGGTGGACATATAAGATACTTTTGAATCCTTTGATCTTTTTCAAAATGCGCTGTCAAATGGGATATCGAAGGTGACGAGAACTCCAAAAAAAATTCACGGGCTAATAAAGCAAATAAGAAGAGCTCAAATAATTCATGGTATCATGAAAGAAGGTGTTTGGATTTCGAATCCTTCTAAAAATAAGGAAGAGTTTCTCAACTTTTTTAAAGAAAAGTTCAAAGACCATGATTCGAATGTGGATTTCCCTCCGTTTGTTAACTCTTCTGGATTATGTGCTCTTGACTGTGATAGCTTGGAGACTCATGTTTCTTTAGATGAAGTTAAAAATGCGGTTTGGGATTATGGTAGTTCCAAGGCTCCCGGCCCCGATGGGTTCTCTTTCGCTTTTGTGAAGAAATATTGAGATGATATTAAAGTTGACATTTTGGAGTATGTCAATATTTTTCTTGATACTGGTTCGTTGCCCCATGGATCTAATTCTTCTTTGTTCACTCTCATTCCAAAGTTTAGCAACCTTATTTTCATCAAAGATTTTCATCTCATTCCTCTCATAGGTGTTCATTACAAAATCATATCCAAAATTTTAGCCAATAGGCTAGCCAAGGTGATTGATAAGATTGTTAGTCACGAGCAATCGGCCTACAAAGCTGGTCGTTAAATTCTTGACGGTCCTCTTATTCTTAATGAGATTGTCGAATGGTTCAAAAAAAGAAGAAAAAATTGTTAATTTTCAAGGTTGACTTTGAGAAAGCTTTTGACTCGGTGAGCTGGAAATATTTAGATTTTGTTCTTCTTTATCTTGGCTTTAGCTCTATATGGAGTTTTTGGATTAGAGCTTGTTTATCCTCATCCCGGGCTTTGTTTCTCGTCAATGGTAGTCCTAACTCAAAATTTTCTAATCAAACGTGGCCTCATGCAAGTAGGTCCTCTCTCGCCTTTTCTTTTTATTCTTGTTATGGAGCGGTTGCATAACGCTTTATCTACCGCGGTTAGCTCGGTCTTATAAGAGGTGTCAAATTCGGTTCTCCTAAGTTAACTATATCATATCTATTTTATGCCGACGACGTGATTGTCACTACCGAATGGAATGCTAATGATTTAGACAATATCATTTGTATTTTACAGGTCTTCTACTTAGCTTCGGGTTTAAAAAATAACATTCAAAAATCTAATGTTTATGGCATTGGGGTTTTGGATGTCGATATCTCCTCCATGGCTAGTAATTCTGGATGCGCTTCAGGATCCTTTCTTTTTATTTATCTTGGGTTACCCATTGGTTCTAATATGAGTTTGACATCGAGTTGGCAGGTTTTATTGGATAGGTTTCAATCGAAGTTATCTTCGTAGAAGGCTAATCTGCTTTCTATAGGGGGTCGTTACACCCTAATAAAAGTTGTTCTTGGTAGCCTTGTTATCTATTACTTCTTGATTTTCAAGTTCCCTGAATCTATTCTAAATTCCTTGGAAAGATCCCGAGCAATGTTTTTTTTAGGAGGTTCTCATGTGGCTAGAAAATTAGCTTGGATTAAATGGAAAAATGTGCTCTCTTCTTATGATAAAGGTGGTTTAAACATCAGTAGTCTTAAAGCTTTTAACCTCGCCCTTCTCTAAAAGTGTCATTGGAGGTTGTTATTTCACAAGAACGCGCTATGGGTTAAAGTTATCAAAGCTTTACATGGTCAGGAAGGTGGCTTTGATAACAATGGTTGCATCTATAATGGTACATGGGCTAGAATTGTTGGTTCCTCTAATTTTCTACACTCGAATAACATTATTTCTAATAGTTCCTTTTGTTTCTGATGCGGTTGTCGTTAGACTTCAACAAGAAGTTTACAACTCCCTAGACAGTGCACCTAATCGTTGTAGTGTAGTATAGGCAAGACTCGGGGGTTGTTATCGTTCTCTAGGAGAATAGGTTGGGAAGGCTCGATCAAGATCTAACAGAGGTCTACGGGGTTGAGAGAAGATTCTTTTTGTATTTTTATTTTATAGGAAGCAGTAAAAATCATTGGTTTGAGAGGTTGGTTTGTTTAACTAATTAAAACTAAATATAATCTAATCTACTGGTGATAACTTTATGATAAAAAGATGTATTTACTTAATCGTGTACTACTCCTTAGATTGCTTTTCCTAATCTTGTTGCTTTATCACACTTGTGATGATATGTGTAAGTATTTCCTAAGTCATGAATGAATTACACGAACCCGCTGTCTATTTAATATTCCGTTAAGGCAACGCACAAGTAAGGTAGTATGAAGTACTATACAAAGGCCCTATGAGTATATTAAATGCATAATTGAAATATATTAAGAGTGATCAACCCATATTAGGGGTATGGTAGTATGAAAGATCTGTTACGATTGTATCTTTTTACTCCGTGTGTATTTCCCTTGACGTCTATGCACAATTTAATATCTTATGGCTTAGTTTTGCTAAAGCCTACGCGCAAATACATCAAAGAAGCAACATTAAAAGGGATCTTCAATTAAGTTTCATGCAATCAAAAGTTAAATAAATATGAGGGTTTTGCTAGATGTTATAAAGAAAGCATGAATATAAATCAATATAAAACACTTAGACATATTGAGATGATTAAAGATAAAACAATCTTACTTGATTTAAAACATGGACTTTAAAGGTAGTTTACAAATAGGGGGACTGAGGCCCTAAAGACGACCTAAAAGTTGCTAGAATGATTAGGGTTCGTCTCCCCAAAAGTTATATAAAGTTACACACTAAAAACCCTAAAATCGGTTTTGTATATATAGGAAAAACGACGCGACGGTGTCACTTTGAGGCCATGACGCCGTCACCATGTCGATGGTTCTAGATCCACTTTAAGGCGGCTACGCTCTGACGCCGTCACAAAATCCTCTACGCCGTCACTAGAAAGATCACGACGGCGTCGCTTTATACTTGCGACGCCGTCTCCACGCTCTGTATGCGTGGTTCTTCAAGATACTTGGTGTAAAGTCGTAGTCTTGTCCGTTTCTTCTCCAAATGAGCCTACCTAATATGTGTTATTTCACTCTAAATGTCTTCACATAGCTAAAAACTAAAAACAAATGTATTAAAGCACATAATCTGGGCATATTTGATGATTTAGGGGGTTAATTGACCCGAAATAAATATATAAAATGAACACCTCATCAAGTACCCATAAATTTGTGATTTGGCTGTCCTCAGCAAATAAGCTTTTTTACCTAGACAATAGCAATATTTGAGGCATTTAACCTACTCTTTAAAAGCAGTTTACAACACAACCTTCTAGACCTCGTAATTAAAAGCACAAAAAGCATATACCATCACATCACATAAGTGTTTGGATTCTCTCTTTCTCCTCGGGTGGATTTTTATTAAATACTTATATACAAAAATATGAGAACGGAAAATTAACACTCATTATCTGTCTTAGCATATAAATTACCATAAGCTTGGTAAAGGATCAAACCTCCACCGCTAGGTGCAAGTACTAGTCATTACTATCAAAGAGGACTTTTAAAGGTTGTGGGGTGTAGGTGTTTGATAACATAAATAGAAACGAAAACAGATGGGATACATTTGGGGTGGTTTTGGGTAAATTTGGGTGAAAGGGTTAGCTAATTATTTATAAGAATACACGCTGATTTGGGTTGCTAAGCTAAAGACTCGAACAAGATATACAAACTCTATATCAATCTTTTTATTTTCTTTTCAGGACTCTATAATAAAACATAAAACATAAGCAAATGCGCAGCCCGTACTTATTTTTTCTACTTTTTATATATATTTTTTTCGTACAATTTGCCTTGTCATCGTAAACGTTTAATACTCATGGGGGTTTATAGATACACCCCTACACTTGAACTTTTACATACTCGATAATTACAATCTAACTAATGATCCGATTTGAGGTGGATCAACATAACATGGAGCTTATTGAGCTCTATTGGGGGTAATAAATTACTTTTTCCCTAATTCTTCATAAGATGAATACTTAATGATCCACAATCGTCCTAAAAACGATTTTAAAGGATTAGACTTAGCAACCGTGTACTCAAATAATTAACTTGGGTTAAAACAATAATGTACTAAAAGCGAGTACATACAAGGTAGGCTATTGGTGTAACAATTAGTTTAAGGGTTACAATGCTCTTTATTAATAGTCCGACTTAACAAGAAAATTACAAGAACCGTGAAAAAAGATAGGCTCAGAGGGGTGTACTAGGGGTATCCTACACTAAAAATGAGTCCATGGCAAGGGTGTGGGATAGTTATATGATCGAGGTGACCATCATAACAATTACAGGTTTTAAACATGGGTTAATCCTAGTGCCTCTTATCTAGCAAATCCTAGTTCTCACTATGCGGTCTCGAGAGCATCACAAAAATAAGTTCTTAGAATTTATACACTAACGATACAATAATTATAATTTATTCACCGATACCCATTGTTCTAGAAAAGCGACAAGACTACATACACATCCGTCTACGATGGATTAAACACATATGACTGCATTAGAACCTTAAACTCGAGCAGCTGAAGGTAAATATCTGGGTAGCAATGATGGGATACCCGAATTCTATAGATTAAAGGTGAAACTCACATTTTTATTGAGTGGAAAATTTTAAGGTTTTTGGTGCTAGGTATATAAATTACTATTTTGAGACATTTTTAATAACTGGTTTTTGTCGGATGTGTTTAAAAAAAATTAATTTTGGTTAAAATATTCTTTATGCTATGTTTTGATATATTAACCATCATTTTAAGGACACAATCAAATGACATTGATGGAATAGTTCTAAGGATATTTCCCCTACATTTAAGTTGAAACATTGTCTCCAATGTTCTATAGATGTACCGTAAAAACCAAATAAAGGGAAAATGAAAAACATGTAAAAGAAAATAGTACTCCCATGGTTTGGCTCAATATGAAGAAGAAACATGCGATAATGGTAAATGTCTCCAAGAATCGTCCAATGGAAAATTACTAAGAAATTCCATGCTTATTCTCATCAAATATAAACCTGTAAATCAAGACAAAGACAACTACACCAAGCATAATCGGCGGGTTAGATATTTACAACGATACTTTAGGGTTGACTCTATAAACAGAGTAGAATATTAGGATGAGAGTTTGATATAATAATAGGTTTTGCAGGTTTTTATAAAGGAATTACATTAATTTAATTGTTGTAATAATTATTTTTCGAAAATACTGGAAAAAATTTGATTTTTTTTGCTAGCTAGGCTAACGACGCTAGTCGCTAGTGACTGTGAAGATTTTCTTTTCGTTTTCTTTGAAAAACTCCCTGCACGTGATTATATAAGTTTATTTTCATGTATTAATTACTGCATGAAACCAGAGATTAGTCAATACAATATATGATCAAAATGTCTTTGTTTGCGAATAATCTATACCAATTCTTTAATCATGTTTGAATTGGTTTATAAACGGTGATGTTTTCACATTCACTTATTTTATGCAATAAATACTTTGTTTGTAAATAAGACGTAAGTTTCAAACAAAACAAAGCCATGTTTATAATTATTCTTATACTTATTTGAATATTAACGATAATGAATTTAAAACACTAAGTTCACTCCTATATGCGGAAAAAATAAAATATTAGGTTGCCTCCAAGAAGCGCTTTTATTTATTTACTGAGTCTTGTAGCTAGACTCGAATGTCAACGTCCTTACGTGACTTCTCCTCATCAGCAATTCGAGTAGTATTATTCGGGTTCCAAGTTTAAACATTATTTGTAAAAACCATAATATTCTACTCATCCAAGTACTCCATCCGCTATTCTTTTATCCTCCTCGTTACCTCGAGGTAGACTGACTTAGTGTCTCTCTTTTCTAGGCTCTGATAGCGTTGTTGTATTGTTCTTACATTTGGGCATATATAGGCATTTTCATCGGTCTATGTTTGTGGACCTTACATTCACCTTCGCGGCGTGGGTTAGTTAAGTCATGTTGGATTTTCTACTAATGGTTCCCTAATACTACTTGTGATGGCCTAGGGTTTATAATTGAACTAATATCCTCAACAATCATGAAGTCTATAACATAAGTGAAGATTACCTAAAAGATTGTGCCAGTCCCTTATTCATACTCTGTGAAATTATACAACTCTTCCATTTGTGGTTTTCCTCAGGTTACGTTTTTCTTCTCAATGATCCAATTATGATTGCATCCGGGTTATGACCTTTTGGGTGCGAGGAGTAAGTTCTAAGTATCTATGTAGGCTTTCTCAATATGCACATGTCTAATGTTGCATGGTATTTTAAGGTTTGACGGACATCCTTCTATGATGATGGATTTTCTCAGAAATATTGAAGGGATTGGGAACACACAATTGATACTTATAGATTTGCAAGCTCACTCTTGGTCTGAGAATACGTCAAAATACTACACTCCTGTATTTCTCCTACTGTTCATTTTTACCTACTTCGGGTTTCCTCCTTGTGGGAATCATCATTCTTTTTAATAATCTCAATAAACATTACGTCACCATCATCCCCTTTTGTGCAAACAAATTATGTGTTGGATGTTTGGGGGACCAAGCCGAGCGATTCGAAGAATGAATTGAGTTTATGGACTTTTTTGGTGATGAATAAAACTGATGGATCAGGTGGTGAGGAAGGGTTGGTATTGATGTTTTCCAGGTTGTCCTTCTCATCTTGCTCTTCTTCTCATGGCTTGCCAGTTTGAGATTCGCCCGGCCATTTGGGACATATCGTGATAGTGTTGATCGAACCGTGGATTTGGGTTGAGCATTGGGGATCTACTGTTGGGTAAGAACGAGCAGACGAAACTGGAGAGGTAGAGTTAACATTCAGTTTCGGGTTCTTAACCGTGTTGCTAGGAAGTGCTCCTGCCATTCGATCAGTGATGGCCTTCAAGACTGTGTCGATTTTGTTGGTCATCTCGCTTTGTTGTTGTTTGAAATCGGCTTCAAACTTAGATAATCTAGCATCTTGAGATGCCATTAAGTTGGACACCAATCCTTCGAGATTTGATTGATTGTTAAAACTTTGAGGATTGTTTTTGAAGGAACAGTTCGGGAACGAACCGTTTGGGTTTGAAAAATTATTTTGATAATTTTGGGGTTGTCTCCACCTATGGTTTGGGTGACTTATCCATGACGGATTGTAGGTGTCACTAAGATTGTTTTGCTCGGGTTTGAAACTGTACCACTCGGGATTTTTCATGCAGCACTAAGTGTCGTGGGGACCACTGCAGATCTCACATGAAGAAGCGATTTTGTTCACTTGAATAGGTTGCTTAGGAGCAAGATGAGCTTCCATTAAGTGTTGGACTTGATTTTCGAGCTCGATGAGGCGACAGTCGGATGTACTCGGGACATCTTGAGGCAAAGTGATTGTCTTGACCAGCTTAGCGAAATCTCTTGGGTCGTTCCAACTTTCGTTGTCATAGAGGGCGAGATCCTCTAATAATGCCCAGGATTCTTTATCGTTTTTGTCACGAAGCTTATCACCAGCCGATTGGTCAATGGTTCGTCTTGTGGCGGGATTGACATGGTCATAAATGATTCGGACTTGGAGCCAAAGGTCGATGCCATGATGAGGGACTTTTTAGAGTAAGTCCTTAAAACGAGTCCATGCTTCAGAAAGAGACTCTCCTTGATGTTGTTGGAACATAAGAATGTCATTGCGGAGTTTTGCAGTCCTTCCCGATAGAAAGAATTAAGCAAGGAAACGAGTAGTAAGATCCTCCCACGTAAAGATGGATCCTACTGGAAGACGTTCAAGCCACTTGCTAGCTTGATCGCGAAGGGAAAATTAAAATAAACGCAAGCGCGTTCTTTCCCTATTTGCAACATCAAGGTCGAGTGAGTCAACAAGTTTTAAGAAATCCTTGAGATGTTGGTTTGGATCTTCGGATCGAAGTCCGTGGAATGAGCATCCGTTTTGCACCAACCAGATGGTATCAGATCGAAGAGATACCACATTGTTCTCTTCGGGGAGCTCAATGGTGTTCCTATAGCCATCGTAGCTAGGTCTGGAGTAATCTCCAAGAGTACGGATAGGATTCGCGTCTCCCATGGTGGTTGACGAGAATCATTTACGAAATAAATAACACAAAGAAAAGATAGACTACGAGAAAGCAAATATAACGAAAATAAAATCTCACTTAAAAGGATTGAAGCGAGTAGACCTAAGTTAAACAATGGTCGAAACATAACTATTCCCGGGCAGCGACGCCAAAAACTTGATGCGGTTGTCGTTAGACTTCAACAAGAAGTTTTACAACCCCCTAGGCAGTGCACCTAATCGCTGTAGTGTAGTATAGGCAAGACTCGGAGGTTGTTATCGTTCTATAGGGGAATAGGTTAGGAAGGCTCGATCAAGATCTAATAGAGGTCTACGGGGTTGAGAGAAGATTATTTTTGTATTTTTATTTTATAAAAAGCAGTAAAAATCATTGGTTTGAGAGGTTGGTTTGTTTAATGATGTGCCGTAGTTGTAAGGCTTCTACATGAAGTTTTATAACTCCCTAGGTGATGTACCTAATCGTTGCAGCGTAGTATAGGCAAGACTCGGGGGTTGTTATCGTTCTCTAGGGGAATAGGTTAGAAAGGCTCAAACAAGGCTTAACCGAGATCTACGAGATTGAAAGGAGATTATTTTTGTATTTTTATATTTTATAGAAAGCAGATAAAATCAAAGGGTTGGTTGGTTTAACTAATTGATAAACTAATTATAATCTAAACTACTGGTGATAACTTTATGATAAAATGAGGTATTTGCTTAATCATGCATTACTCATTAGATTGCTTCTCCTAATCCTGTTGCCTTGTCACACTCGTGATTATCTGTGTAAGTATTTCCTAAGTCATGAACGAATTAAACGAACCCGTCATCTATTTAATATTTCGTTAAGGCAACGCACATCACAAGGCCCCTAAGATTATATTAAATGCAATTGAAATATCTTAAGAGGGATCAACCATATAAGGGGTAAGGTAGTATGAAGACTGTTACAGATGGTATCCTTTCTACACTTCTCGCGTTTCCCTAGACGTCTATGCCAATTTAATATCTTATGGCTGGTTTTCTAAAGCCTAACGCGCACATTCATCACAAGAAGCAACAGTAAAAGGATCTACAATCCAACTTTCATGCAATCATAAGCAAATACAAATGAGGGTTTAGCCTAACATGTTATAAAGAAAGCAAGAACATGAATCAATCAAACAACACATAGACATATTAAATGATTAAAGATAGATAATCTTACGTGATTAAAACATATATTAAGGTCAGTTACAATAGGGTTTTGAGGCCCTAAAGTCGGCCTAAAAGCTGACAAAATACTTAGGGTTTGGCTCCCAAAAGTTATACAAAGTTACACACTTAAAACCCTAAATTCGGCTTAATATATATAGGGAAATCTCGCGACGACGTCAAGTTGTAGTCGCGACGCCATTGTGAGATAGAATCTTCTAGGTCTGATTTGAGTCGGTTACGTCTTGACGCCGTCATCATTTTCCTGACGCCGTCACTAGATAGATCTTGATAACGTCGCTTTATGCCTGCGACGCCGTCTCCACGTACTGTTTGCACAATTCTTCAAGAGATTTGGTGTAGGTCCGTAGTCTTGTCCGTTTCTTCTCCAAATGAGCCCAAGTCACGTATATTTCCTCCAAATGTCATCCAAGTGCTAAAAACATGATAACAAACGATTAAGCACATAATATGGGCATATTTTCATGATTTAAGGGGTTAAACGACCCTGAAATAGTGTATAAAATGACACCTCATCAAATACCCCTACACTTGGGATTTGTTTGTCCTCAAGCAAATGGGCTTTTCTACCTAGACAATAGCAATATTGGGGGCATTTAACCTACTCTTTAAAAGCAGTTTACGACACAACCTTCTAGACCTCGTAATTAAAAGCACGGAAAGTATATACTAGCACCTCACATAAGTTTTTAGATTCTCTCTTTCTTTCGAGTGTATAATAAATTGTAACTACTATGGGAAACGGAAAATTAACACTCATTACCTATCATAGCATATAAATTACCATAGGCTTGGTAAAGGATCAAACCTCCACCGCTAGGCGCAAGTATTAATCATTACTATCAAAGAGGTCTTTTAAAGGGTTGTGATGTGTAGGTGTAAGATAACATTAATGGAAACAACACGACGCCGTCACAACCCACCTAGTGACGGCGTCACAACATTTCATGATGGCGTCAGCACGCACCGACTCGCACGCAGATCTAGAAGATTTTACTCATGACGGCGTCACGATTAAAACGTGACGGCGTCACAGCGATTTTCCTTTATATACAAACTGGGGGAGATTAGGGTTTGGTTTTAGGTGTGTAACTTTAGAATAAAGGGGACGAAACCCTAGTTCGCTTAGCAGCTATTTAGGAAGATTTTAGGGCCTCAAATCCCTATTGTAACTCCTTCAATTCATGTTTTAATCAAGTAAGACTATCTTAATCATTCAATATGTCTTGTTGTTTGATTCATTATTGTTCTTGCTTTATCTTTAACATGCTTGGTTAAACTCCTTATTGTGTTCATTTATGATTGTATGAAACCTAGAATATAGATCTTAGTGGTGTTGCTTCTTGTGATGAATATGCATGTTAGGCTTTAGAAAACCAGCTTTTGTCTGTATCTCTGTTGATATGTCTAGGGAAACATGATTGTGTAGAAAGGATACCATCGGGTAACAGTCTTTATACTACCATGCCCCTTATATGGTTGATCCACTTTTAATATATTTCAAACGCATTTAATATACTCTTAGGGGCCTTGTAATAGTATTCATACTACCTTACTTATGCGTTGCTTTAACGGAATATTAAATAGACGGCGGGTTTGTGTAATCTGTTCATGACTTAGGAAATAATTACATAAATTATCACAAGTGTGACAAAGCAACAACACTAGGAGAAGCAATCTAGGGAGTAATACATGATTAAATGAATATAATCTTTTATTATATTGTTATTACCAGTAGCGTAGTTTA
The DNA here is from genome assembly GCA_026074375.1 of Tanacetum coccineum. NCBI lineage: Eukaryota > Viridiplantae > Streptophyta > Magnoliopsida > Asterales > Asteraceae > Tanacetum > Tanacetum coccineum. Next base: position 22,403 of record BQNB010019139.1, read on the forward strand.
TTTAGTTTAATAGCTAAAACCAAAACCACCTCTCAAATATATGATTTTACCTGCTTTCATAAAATATAAAAATACAAAATTAATCTTCTCTCAACCCCTAGAATTCTGTTAGACCGTAATCAAGCCTTCCCAACCTATTCCCCTAGAGAACAATAACAACCCCCGAGTCTTGCTTATACTACTACTACAACGATTAGGTACTCTGCCTAGGGAGTTGTAAGACTTCTTGTTGAAGTCCTTACGACAACCGCATCAAGTTTTTGGTGCCGCTACCGGGGAATAGTTAGGTTTTGATCATAGTTTAGCTTAGTTCTGCTTGCTTGAATCCTTTCAAGTGAGATATTAATTATGCATATTAGCTTTCTCGTAGTCTATCTTTTCTTCATGTTATTTGTTTCGTAACTCATTCTCGTCAACCACCATGGGAGACGAGAATCCTATCCGCACTCTTAGAGAGTACTCCAAACCTAGCCACGAGGGCTACAGGAACACCATTGAGCTCCCCATAGGGAACAATGTTAGGTAACCTCATTTGACTCCGCACCATCAGGTTGGCGCAAAACATGGCTATGGCTATTCCACGGAATTCAGTCTGAGGATCCGAACCAACACCTCAAGGACTTCCTTAAACTTGTGGACTCACTTGACCTTGACGGTGCAAATAGGGAAAGAATGCGCCTGCTTTTATTTTAATTTTCCCTTCGTGATCAAGCTAGCAATTGGCTTGAACGTCTTCCTACAGGATCCATCACCACATGGGAGGATCTTGCTACTTGTTTCCTTGTTCAATTCTTTCCACCGAGGAAGGACCGCAAAACTTCGCAATGATATCCTGATGTTCCAACAACATCATGGAGAATCTTTATCTGAAGCATGGACTTACTCCAAAAAGTCCCTTATCATGGCATCGATCGTTGGCTTCAAATCCAAATTTTTTATGATCATGTCTCCTTTCATCATCATGTCTCCTTTCATCTTAAGTGCAAGATTGACTGCGTCGCCGGCGGCAAACTCCGCAATAAGAATGCTGATGAATCTTAGGAAATCATTGAGAATCTCACCCTTTACAACCATGAGGGCTAAAATGACACGAAAGAATTCGTCAAGCCAGTCAAGGCTATTTTTACACCTCAAGGCATCTCAAAAACACCTGATCGAAGACTTATTGAGCTCAAAGACCAGATTAACTTCTTACTAAAGGGATCATGACCGACCCCCAGGAGCTCAACACACATCCCTGATGCTTATGTCGATGTAGTCTATTCTAACCCTCGCCTAAAAAACCATAACGAGCCACCTAAGCTGAATCCCTTTGCTTTTCGTAAACGTACAGGTCCAAGCCCTCAACCCTAAGCATTAGGAACTACTTTCGAGGCTTGAGTAAGGGACTACATGGCAGCACACACTAAAAAAATGGAAAGATTTAAGAATGCCATTTTCAAGCAACGTGAGGAGATCAACGATATAATGATTGAAATGTTTGAACTTCTCTAGGAACTCACGACAAGCAGAACCCCTGAGAAAGTATTGATAAGGGAAGAAGTCGAATTCCCCGTCACCAAGAACATAAATTCTATCTCTCTAGCCAGGGGAGAGCAGGAAAGGAGTGACAAGACGGATGAGACATCGATAAATATATAGCCTACCAGAGAACAGAAATGGTAATACCATTAAAGGAAGCTAAAAAGAATAATGAAACTGAAAACGAACCGATCAAGAAGGCTGAAAAAGAAGAAACGACAGAAGCACCCAGCTCTCAGCCCGTAGAATATTACCTAAAACACAGCATCAATAAGAAACTAATAGAAGGGCTTGTCGATAATCATAGGTTCAATGACTCCTCTGTTTAGGAGCCCGAGCTGGAAAAACAAATGGAAAAACCTATAATGTGTCGCCTAGGGGGCGGTTTACGAAGCAATCCTCAGAAAAAAGATAACAAGGAAGGAGGACATCAAAGGAAACTTTGAAATACCTGGTAACATAGGAGGCCTAAAAGGTATAAATGCCCTAGTTGACCAAGGATCCAACGTAAACGTCATGCCCTACTCCACCTATATGAAACTAACCGAAGAAAGGCGGCTGAGATGGACGTTAGACTCTCACTAGCTAGCCACTCGTATATTTACCCTTTAGGAATAGCAGAAGACATTTTAGTTGAAGTTGTTGAGCATGTGTACCATGTGGACTTTGTAATTCTAGACATTAAGGAAGACGAAAAGAGGCCTTTCATTTTAGGAACACCATTCCTGACAACGGCTAAAGCCGTAATTAAGTTTGACAAGGGCACCATAACTCTAAGATCTGGAAAGAGTAAGATAAGTTTCCATAGGATACCTGAATCCCCCTGTAAGATCGAGAAAGGAGTTAAGAACGACATAGAGCCTATAGCCCTTATTATGACTGTAAAGAGGCTAGTACTAGAATGGGAAGAAAGGATAAAACTTCACCATGAAAAAGAGAAGAAGTTCAACCAATGGAGGAGTAAAAACTTCAAAAGTAAACATCCCGCCCTTGTTAAAGTAGAAGGAGGAATAAACGACGAAGGAGAAGTCACGTAAGGACGTGTGACTTCGAGTCTAGCTACAAGACTCATAAATAAAGAAAAGCGCTTCTTGGGAGGCAACCCAATTTTACTTTTCCCGTATTTAGAAGTGTTGTGTGTTTTATTCTTTTCATTTTATTCTATCATGTTCGAACCCCAATCTTGTAATCATGCTTTGTTTTGTTTATAACTCGTCTTAATTTTAATCAAAGGTATTTTGCAAATAATAAGTGTAGGGGAATTTATCCGGTTTTTGAGCCAAGTTCAAGCATGTTAAAATAAATTGTTTAGATTAATTAGCGTTAGTTTCGAGTCATATGAGTAAATTGTCAAATCTCGGGTTTTATGTAGCCATTTGATAACAGCCTCCCCCCGTTGTTTTTTTTTTTCTTTTTTTTTTTTTTTTTTTTTTTTTTTTTTTTCTTTTTTTTTTTTGTTTTTTTTTTAACTATGGAATCAAGTGCAAGAAATTTTTCATCAAAAAAAAATAATTTTCACAGTGTGTGGAGACGGCGTTACGATTTCCACGCGATGTCGTCACCACGACACCTATGACGGGGTCAGGATAATCCTGACGGCATCAAACGCCCAGGTCCAGAAAACTTAAAGTTTTTAATATTTTTTGAAAATAAAACTTGCATAACATTTAAAATATGTACTCTTCTTTTATAAACCTGCAAAACCAACGAGTTTGACAATTCTCTCATCCTATATTTACCGATTTGTTGAGTCAAACCCTAATTTCACATTGTATATTTGTATATCGCACATTTTATGCTTGGTATAGTTGTCTTTGTCTTTGATTTACAGGTTATATTTGACGAGAAGAAGCTTGGAAGTTCTTAGGAAGTTTTAATGGATGATTCTTGAAGGACAATTTAACCAGTTATCACATGTTTCTTCTCCATTATTGAGCAAACTAGGGGAGTACTAGTTTCTTTTACTTGTTTTCTTTTCCCTTTAATTCATTTTTACGGGTACTTTTATAGAACATTAGGGACAATGTTCAACTTAAGTGTAGGGGGAAAATAAGCCTTAGAAACAATTCTTTCATTTGCTATTTGCTTTGTCCTTAAAATGATAGGTAATATATCAAAACATAGCAAAAGAGGTAATTTTGACCAAAATTTAAATTTTTTTATTGAACATTACGACGTGCGAAAAAGGAGTATTAAATGGTCTCATGGATAGGAATTTATATGACTAGCATAAAACCCCTCAGAATTCCACCCCAAAAATGTGAGGTTCGCCTTTAGATCTATAAGAATTTGGGTATCTATTATTGATACCTAGGATAGTTTATACCTTTAGCTTTCTCGAGTTAAAGAGTGAGCAGTCATATGTGTCTATTCTGTCATTACGGATGTGTACGTATAGTCTTTGTCGCCTTTTCTGGAGCATTGAGATCGGTATTAAATTATATGAGTGTACCGTTTAGTTATATTAATTTCTAAGAAACTTGTTTTGTTGATGCATCCCGAGAACCGCATAGTAAGTATTAGGATTTGCTTGATAAAAGGCATTCGGATTAACCCATGTTTTAAACCTGTAATTGTTATGATGGTCACACCGATCATATAACTATCCCACACCCTTTCCATGCACTCATTTTTAGTGCAGGATACCCCTAGTACAACCCTCTGAGCCTATCCTTTTTCATGGTTCTCGTAATTTTCTGGTGGATTCCAGATTATTAATGAAGAGCATTGTCACCCTGAAACCATTGTTACACCCAAATTGGCATTAGTCTACCTTGTATGTACTCCCTTTAGTACATTGTTGTGATAACTAAGTTGATTATTTGAGGTACCGGTTTGATAAGTCCATTATCATTGTAAATTTAGTGTTGGGACGATTGGATTCATGGTAGTATTTATTCGCGGAAGGATAGGGAAGGAATAGTTAAAGTCAATTACCCCCATACGTTTGTTAGATGATCTCCATGTATTTTGATCCACCTCAAATCGGGGTTATTCGTTAGATTGTAAATATCGAGCTGTAAAAAGCTCAAGTGTAGGGGTACGTGTTGTAAACCCTAAGTTATGATGTATTATGTTATTCAAAAAGTAGAAAAGAAAAAGAAAGAGATTGATGTACAGTTGTGTAGAGTTTATAGATCTTCGTCAGAGTCCTTGGCTTAGCAAACCAAACACAGACATGTATTATGTAAATAATTGCTAACCCATTCACCGCTCCAAATTCACCCAAGCCACCAATGTATCCAAATCCGTTTCTGTTTTCCAGTATATGTTATTCTTACACCTACACCCTACAACCCTTTAAAAGACCTCTTGGATAGTAATAAATAATACTTGTGCCCAAGCGGTGGAGGTTTTATCCTTTACTAAACCTATGGTAATTTATATGCTATGACAGGTAACAAGTGTTGATTTTCCCTTTCCCCATTATGTTATAATTTATTATACACCCGAGTGAAGAGAGAATCCAAACACTTATGTAAGGTGCTAGTATATAATTTATGTGCTTTTAAATACCAAGGTCTAGAGGTTGTGTTGTAAAATACTTTTAAAGAGTAGGTAAAATGACCCCCATATTGCTATTGTCTAGGTAGAAAAGCCCATTTGCTTGAGGACAAGCAAATCTCAAGTGTAGGGGTATTTGATGAGGTGTTATTTTATACACTTTTTCGAGGTCATTTAACCCCCTAAATCGTGCATTTATCGCTAAAATTGGTATTTAATTCTTTCCTTTTGGAGGAAATTTAGCAGCATTTGGAAGCATTAGGAAGAAATACACGTGAATTAGGCTCATTCGAAGAGGAAAAGGACAGGGACTACGAACAACTCACCAAGACTCTTGAAAGTTTGTGCTCACAGGCCTGGAAACGGTGTCACCAGTTCTACACACGCCGTCATCAAACCCACCTTTATGATGGCGTCACAACCATTTCATGATGGCGTCAGCAGCATCCGACTCGCACGCAGATCTAGCAAGATTACTCATGACGGATTCTTCGATTAAAACGTGAGCCATCACACGATTTTCCTATATATACAAACCCGAAATTAGAGTTTTAGGTGTGTAACTTTAGAATAAAAAGGGGGATGAACCATAGTTTGTTTAGCAGCTATTTAGGATGATTTTAGGGCCTCAAAACCCTATTGTAACTCCTTCAATTCATGTTTTAATCAAGTAAGACTATCTTAATCATTCAATTGTCTTGTTGTTTGATTCCATTATTGTTCTTTGCTTTGTTCTTTAAACATGCTTGGTTAAATTTCTTATTGTGTTCATTTATGATTGTATGAAACCTAGAATGTAGATCTTAGTGATGTTGCTTCTTGTGATGAATATGCATGTTAGGCTTTAGAAAACCAGCTTTTGTCTATATCGTTGTTGATATGTCTAGGGAAACATGATTGTGTAGAAAGGATACCATCGGGTAACAGTCTTCATACTACCTTGCCCCTTATATGGTTGATCCACTCTTAATATATTTCAATTGCATTTAATATACTCTTAGGGGCCTTGTAATAGTCTTCATACTACCTTACTTGTGCGTTGCCTTAACGGAATATTAAATAGATGGCGGGTTCGTGTAATTCGTTCATGACTTAGGAAATAATTACATAGATCATCACAAGTGTGACAAAGCAACAACACTAGGAGAAGCACTCTAGGGAGTAATACATGATTAAATGAATACAATCTTTTATTATATTGTTATCACCATTAGTGTAGTTTATTTAGTTTAATAGCTAAAACCAAACCCACCTCTAAAATATATGATTTTACCTGCTTTCATAAAATATAAAAATACAAAAATAATCTTCTCTCAACCCCTAGAATTCTGTTAGACCGTGATCAAGCCTTCCCAACCTATTCCCCTAGAGAATGATAACAACCCCCGAGTCTTGCCTATACTACTACTATAACGATTAGGTACTTTGCCTAGGGAGTTGTAAAACTTCTTGTTTAAGTCCTTACGACAACCGAATCAGGAGCACAAGACTTGATTATTGCAATGACTTGGTTAAGTTTTTCATTCTTAAGATAGTTCTTGATATCTCCTAAACACCCACTCACAATCCCCATCCCCCAAACCAATTCAGCACTCACAAAACTTCAACACGTAATACCCACGACCCACGCTAAAAATCCTCATCCTCAACCGTTTTCCTAATATATTCTTGTGTCGACATTATAGACTCCTTACCTTCACAAACACCCGCTTGTTTACGGAGCCTAACCACTTGAACAATACCCGTTGGATCGGGTATTATCCTAACTGGCTTTTCATTACAATTATCAACCTTAGGGTTTTGGGTTGTGTGGATGTTTGTGATGGGGTTTATATACCCTAACTAGATTAACATAAAGCGGAAACAATAATTAATCTGGGGCAAGAAGGAAACAAAACCCTAAAGGATCTTAACCTAATAAATAAAAGCAACTTAAAATAAATAAATAAGAAAATACCAACCTTTGAGAAAATCAATTTTTTCACACACATACCACCTTGGTTGAACTTAGAGGCAAGTACTCAAATAAGAGTACCTCTAATAGCTTACACCCACGAACCAAAGATAAAAGGGATTCGAACTCCTAAGGTCTCGTTACACGAGTTGACTCTTACAAGGAGTAGGAATGAGAAAGAGAGAATGAGCAAATAAAGCCTTGGCATGCCCCTCTATTTATATGAAGATTGATGACTTTGGACATAATTTTGGAGAATGTGTGGATTCTCAAAAAAACGTCCCATGGGTCCCTTATAGGTCTTCTCAGCCCGTTCAACTTAATACACCTTGTATTGTTCATATTCAGCCTATGCTTCTTTATAATTAGCTTCTAATTAATTTACCAACTATTAATAAATTAATAAACTAATTAATTATACATATAATATTAATTCAATTATATTAATCTTTTCCTTTATTATTTCTCTTATCGGTTTTCCAAATAAGGGCAACACAAAAAGACTATACTTGAGATAGTCTTACTTAATTAGTTATAAACTTGGATCATAAAATCCAACAGTCTCCCCACTTGGACAAAGTCATCAACTTAATTGGTTAAGTCTATCCTGATTACTAAGCAGAGTGTGCTCAATGCAACTGCCAAACTTCTGAATAATATCTTTTAGATAACCCCTTGATAATGTGATCAAACCTATTCTTTGTTCTCTGATATTGTATGAACATGAGACACGGATTTATATCAATCTCTAGGTTCAACTATGTTTCCGATTTTCTAATTATTTGACTATATGAGACTACTGAATTGAACACATCAATTTAGTCCTAGCCAGGCCTAGCACATTTACGTCAACATCTAATCATTGAGGGGCCCATGGATATGGCTTTCCCATTTAGGAAAAAGGAACAAATAAACTTTGAATACATAGAACAAGTCAACACATCATGTCATACCTAAGCATATCCTTTAGAACTGGCATTTACGCGCAAGCGTTTGAATAAACATAAAGTATAACGACTTGAAAAAACTAGAAACTCGTTGTATCTCCATTTAAAAATAGAGGATATATATCATCTTAGAATTATCCGTGTTATTAATCCGTTGAAGTAATATTCTCTAAAGTTATGGGTTTCTTTCTATACTTTTCCCAATTAAGTACTCAGAGTGTTGCAGCATTTCTTTGTTATGTCTATCTTATGACAATCTACCAACACTCTTTGGACAGTCTTAAATCCATTACTTCCCCTACTTCCTTGTTAGTTAGATACGACTTAGGAGGTTGAGTAAACTACAGTACTTGGAAGTGGATTCTTAAAATGCAAAAATGAAATACAGTGATAAAACAATAGTAAATGTAGAAATCATTTAAATAAACAATCTTCAATTATTAATCACCAAATCCATTAAAATATCAGTCATTGTTTATAATGTTTCAAATTCAAACTAACAACTAAAACTTTATATTATCTTTCAATCCTATGCTCCTAGCATGTTCATCATATCTGGACTTAGCTAATGCCTTTGTGAATGGATCAGCTGGATTATCCTCTGATCGTATGTGCTTCATAATCACGTATCCTTCTTCTACTTTGCTTCAAACAAAATGGTATTTTCTTTCAATATGCTTTGACTTTCCGTGATCCTTGGGTTCTTTAGTCAAGGCGACTGCACTCTCATTATCACATAATATTTCAATGGGGTCTTGTACTGTTGGAACAACTCCAAGATCTCCAATGAAATTCTTCATCCAGATAGCTTCCTTTGAAGCCTCACAAGCTGCAATATACTCAGACTCGCATGTGGAGTCTGCCACTGTATCTTGCTTTGAACTTTTCTATGTCACCGCTCCCCTATTCAGCAAGAATACCCAACCAGACTGTGAACGACTATCATCTTTATCTGTTTTCCAACTTGCATCACAATAACCAGTCACTCTGAGTTCTTCTTCTCCACCATAAACTAAGAACCTGTCTTTAGTATTTCTTAAATACTTAAGAATATTCTTTACAGCTGTCCAATAACCTTCACTAGGATTCTGCTGATGTCGACTCACCATGCTCAAAGCAAATGAGACATCAGGCCTTGTACACGTCATGGCATACATGATCGATCCTACAACCAAAGCATATGGGACTCGACTCATTCTGTCCAGTTCTCCATCAGTGTTCGGACATAGATCCTTACTAATCTTTATGCCATGATGTAAGGGTAGATTATGTTGATCTCACTTTAATAGATCGAATTCCTTAAGCTTGTTTAAGGTTTAGTTATATTAGATAAATCTAACACAACTATAGTAGAAACTTTGTTTGAATGTATTAAAGATTATGCGGAATCTAATCTTTAACATTAAGAAGAATTATCAATGAAACAGTAATTCAATAAACATACAATTCAACAAATAAGCTCCAATAATAATAATAATAATATGAATACTCTCAAAGTATTAGGGTTACAAAGACCTTGAAGCTAAGAATATAAAAAATATATGAAAAACTATATCAAACAATATGCCCTAGGACCTCCTTTTATACACCAAGGAGCCCTAGTAGGCTTACAATACTTTCCTAAGTATCCATAATCTTTTCTATAAACAAATAACTTAATACATATCATATAAGCAGTACTAAAAACAAATAGTACTAACTTATTAACCTTAGCAGCATTAACTTATCTTTGAGCAGTCTTAACCATGAGCAGTAGTAACTTTGTACTAGTAGTAGTAACTTATCACTAGCAGTAGTAACTACTTAGAATATTTTCACTAGCAGTACTAATATTTACTAGAAGTAGTAACTGTGTACTACCAGTAGTAAACACTTAGCATATTTTCTTTGAAGTTCATGAGCAGCACTAACTTCAGCTGAGCAGTATTAACATAAACATGAGCAGCAGTAATTCAAACAGCATCAAGAAGACTTTTAATCCCAACAATCCTCCCCTAAACTTGATATTCTTCTTCAAAATCATCAAGTTTCTTCATTTAAAGCTTCATCAACACCAGGAGGATGCTTCCAAACACTTCTTTACTTCTTAAGCTGTTTTATGATGAATTTAAGAAGCTGATAAGCCATTTCACTTTCATAATCAATCATAAGCTTCTTTTCCAACATCATTGAAAGTGTAGATGGTGTAAGAGGATACTTCTTCTCTACCAACATATAAATCTGCATATGTTGCATCCTCAAGAAATGTACTCCACAGGAGTCATACAGCTTCCAACTCAACACTTTGTAGTCTTGTTGATTCCTCCATACTTTATCTTCTATATGTGGTTCAAACATTGTTTTCAAATCCCCCCATAATAACAAATCCAAGTCTTCCACTGGTCTTGTTGACTCATATTTAGCTTTTACCAACTTGTACAAAGTTTCCAAATCTTCCCTGTCAAAACTTTTAAGCATGTGACTAAAGATCATGTACATTTGAGACTTTCCATCAGCTCTTATTATTTGATAATAGCTTTTTCTTCCTTCTTTATGAATCTTCCAGTCAACAATACTTGGAGACTTAACAGCCAAAGGAATAGCATCAATTGCTACTTCTTCTTCATCTGGAATGATTTCCATTAACTTTTTAATCTCTGCTATTTCTTTGTCATCTTCCACCTTTTGCTTCTTTGTAATCTCTTGTGCTAGCTCAGTTCCTGCTCTCTTTTCTTTGCCCTCCACCAACTCTGTTCTAAAGTCTTCAAATGTATTTACCCTCTTGAATGCTCTGTCAAACATCTCTTGAATAGAATCAAACCCTTTCAACTTCAAATCATTGAGCTTGTATCCTTCCATGTTCTTTAGGTAAGTACACATTATCTTTCTCTGTTGAGCTTTTGTTGGTGGTTTGTTTCTTTTCTCTTCTGCTCTTTTAGCTGCAAAATGCTTTCTTCTTTTCTCTAAGAGTTGTTGAAATAATGTAGCCTTTTCTTTAATAGACAACTCTTCTTGTTCTTGTGCTTGCAATCTTTCAGCCAATTGATGATCAGCATCAATCTTTGCCTGTATATCATCCCATGTTTCAATCAAGGCAATATTGGCTTCTTGTTCTTTTTCAGCTTTCTCTCTTGCAAGTCTTTCTTCTTCATCAAATTCAGCTTGTAGATTTAAAGCAGTTTCTTCATCAAGCAAGATTTGATCTTTCTTCTTCACAGGTTCTATCAATATTCCTTTACCTTTTTTGGGGGGGTTTTCCCTTGTGTTTGTTAATTGATGAAGGTAGTTGTGAAGATATCTTTGTTGTAGATTCACCCAGCTCTTTTATAACAATCCATTTCTTCTTGGGTTTTGTACTTTTTATTTCTTCAAGTGCTTGAGCCAAAGTAATATCATCAACAGTATTAATTATAGTAGTAGTTGTTGTAGCAGCACTAACAATTGTTGCAGCACTAGCAGCACTAACTATATCACCAGTAGCACTAACAAGGATAATTTCTTCATCTGCATCAATAGCATCAATCCTTCTCTGTTTGGATGCATCCTCACCCAAACTTTCTTTATCATCAGAGGATTCTACCCTAGCAATCAAACCAACTTTGTATAATCTCTTCAGCTTATGAGTTCTTGACCTATTTTTTTTTCAAGCTTCTTGACCCTCCTTTTCAAACTTAGCAATCTCATTATGTTGAGAGGTCTTTTGTCTTCTCCAAATCAGAACTTATTTTGTAAAGTGGTACATAGTGCCATCAATTCATCAAGTTTAAGTCTATCTCCATCACTTTGAAGTGTGTTACCTCTTGCGAGCAGTGAATCATTGGAATGTTTAGATACATTCTCAAACCAAGTTTGAGCAATAGTATCCCCTATGGTTTCTTGGCACCTGTGACCACCACCTGAATTAGTTCCTTGGGACTGGATTATTAGGGCATTGCCTTGGATTGGGTCTTTCTTAGTTATGTTACCACTATCCTGCTTTGCTTCTAAGCTAGAAGCAGTAGTGGCAGCCCTCACCAAACTGTCACCCAACTCTTTATGGACAGCCTCATCTGTAACATTGTCACTAGGATCACTAGACTGAGGTATCTCAGTGTCCTTTCTTTTAGGCTTCCTAGGTTTTTGTGTTCTTTGTTGGTTGAGGAGATGGTTTGCATAAAAGTAAGGTCGTGTGATGGGAATCAATTGGATTTGCTAAACCTTCACCCATTTGTGATTGGTTTTGTACCATCATTGTTGGAAATAAAGGTGTTACTCTACCAGAAAACCCTTTGCCTATTCTTTTTATATTTCAAAAAATCTATTTAGTGTGAGAGGGTGAATTATAAATTCTCTTATGAGTTGGCATCCCCTCAAGCTGTTGGTCTAAAAATATTTGTACAAACCTTGGATACATTAAAAATTTACCAGAAGCATTATCTAAGTTTCTAATCATACTATCAAAAATTAATTTTGAAAAGTTAAATTTCTGATTTGTTGCTAAACAGATAATGACAGATGCCATAGTACTACTAAACTCATTCCATGTAGTAGTCTTTAGACTTAGACACTATAAAATAATATGAATTAGAAATTTCCTTTGTGAGGAGAAGAATGGTTTATAAAAAGTGAGTTTTTGTGAAATTTTCTCATACCCCATCAATGCAAGTTGTTCAAAAATGGTAGAATTTGGTAAACAATCAATTACCATCCTCATCCTGCTAGTTGAAAAAAAATGGGGGGTCTCTCTTAACAGATGATTCAATGATGATTATCTTCTTGCCATGTACTATGGCATGTAACTGTTCTTCTCCATTGATAGTTTTAGCCTTGATAGTAGACTAGAACTGTTCAATGCAAGAAATATATATAGTAGGATTAATCGTTAATGCATACCTTATAGGGTGTGCATTCAAAAAATCCCCAATTTGTTCAAACCGATCACTCTCTGTGGGTTTAAACAAAAATGCAACCATATTATGAGTATCTGCAAACTTTAAAGTCGTCATTTGTGTTGGGTTTTGATAATGGATGATAAAATTGAGTTAGGGTTTGTAATTAGAGAGTATTTGAAAGAGTGAAATTGATTAAAGGATCAATTGAAACCCTTAATCGAAGTATTTATGGAAAATACCCTCAACAGCATTAACTTTCACCCAGCAGTAGTAACACAGCAGTAGTAAGTTATGCCTAGCAGCATTAACTTTGAGTCACCAGCATTAACTCCAATTCCATTCTAAACAGCTTTTCCATCATCAATTTAACACTTTTTTTTGCTTTTCCTACAAAATGTTAGTCCAAAAACCAAGAAAACACAAGCCATAGCAATTTTTGCAATTATCACAGTATTAATTATACCTAACAGTATTAAGTATAACTAACAGTAGAAACTCAGTAGTATGAAGTATAACCAGCAGTACTAATTATACTTAACAACAAAAACTTTTAATGACATGAATAACAGTACTTATTCATACAAAACTCTACAAAAACATAAAGAGATAAAAGACTTTAAAGATTTAGCATTCCAATACTAGCAATCAAATATTGAAATCTACTTAAATCAAAAGCTTTTGTAAGCAAATCTGCAACATTCTTGTCAGTATGGATTTTGACCATTTGAATCAATTTCTTTTCATTGCAATCTCTAATAAAATGATGTCTGGTCTCTATATGCTTTGTTTTTAATGAAAAATAGGATTTTTAATTATGCAAATAGTATTGTTATTATCAATAAAGATCTTGGTATGCATAAAATTATATCCATAATCAAGTAGTTGATTCTGAATCCAAAGCACTTGTCCACAACAACTTGAATCAGCCCCATATTTAGCTTTTGTTGTGGAATTTGCAACCACTGTCTGTTTCTTGCACTGCCATGATATTAATCTACATCCAAGGAATTTACAACCTCCTGTTGTAGACTTCCTATCCAAGCTTGCTCTAGCATAATCACTATCAGTGTATGCTACCAAATCAAAAGGAGAATCTTTTGGATACCAAAGGCCCAATTTTGGTTGACCTTTTAAGTACCTAAAAATCCTTTTCACAGCACTAAGATGTGAAACCTTTTGATTGACTTGGTATCTAGCATAGGCACACACTGCAAACATGATGTTAGGTCTTGAAGATGTAAGATACATCAACGAACCAATCATTAACCTATACATATTCATCCTTTAGCAAAGGCTTTTGAGTTTCCATTGGTGTGCTTGCAGTCTTGACTTCTGTAAACCCAAATTTCTTTAAAATTTCAGCAACATATTTATCTTGACTAATAAATATGCCATCCTTCTTCTGCTTCACTTGTAATCCTAAGAAGAATGTAAGTTCTCCCATAGAACTCATCTGAAATTTCTCATGCATCAACTTCTCAAATGCAGCATAGCTCCTTCTTTGTTGAACCAAAGATGTTATCTATCCACATAAACTTGGAAACCTAGCAAATATCCCTCCTTTGTGCCTTTTGATGAATAAGGTCTTGTCAATTTTCCCTCTTTGAAACCCATTGTCCAACAGATATGTTGACAAGGTTTCATACCAAGCTCTAGGAGCTTGATGTAGTCCATACAGTGCTTTTTCAACCTTGTATACAATATCAGGAAAGTCTGGATCTTCAAATCCTGGTGGTTGACATATATACGCCTCATTCTTAATTTCGATAGAGAAAAAGGCACTTTTTACATCCATTTGATTACATACAAATCTTTAACTGAAGAATAAGTCTAAAATAGCTAATTGCTTCAATTCTATGCAACAGGGGCAAAGACTTCATCCATAGTCAATCCCTTCTTCTTGTGTGTACCCTTGAGCAACCAATCTTGCTTTATTTCTTATCACAATTCCCCTTTCATCCTTTTATTCCTGAAAACCCATTTAGAGCCTATAGCCCTTTTTCCATTTAGTAAATCTACTAAAGTCCAAACTTCTTGTAGCTTGAATTGTAAAAGCTCTTCCTGTATAGCCTCTATCCAGCTTGGATCCTTCATGCATATGAATTTGCCTTTTTGGGTTCTTCCTACATGATAAAAAGCCAAGCAAACAAGTAGTTTTGAAGGTCTTTTATGGTTTGCTCTTTGTTGAATAGTACTAATAAACCCATGTTCCTCTAAATTCTTTGACATCTTCTTGTGTGTAGCGTGGGGTTTTATTGCAAATCTCTAAATCACTGATCAAGAGGATGATCTTTATGAATTCTTGTAGTTAGATTAGGACTGACTTTGATTATAGTATCCAAATTATTCATGTCAGCTACTACACCATCATCTTTATCATCTCTTATGAAGTCAAATATGCTATCATCTTCTAAAGCAGGCATGTTTGGATCAAATGAAAGTTCAATGCTTGTTTTTTCACCAACAACATTAAACTCATTTGTGCTAGCAGCATAAACAGTTAAACTAATAGTATTAACGTTGTTAGTGCTGTTAAACTTTATCTTCCTTCTCTTGATTTTTGCATTCACTATCTTTTCTTGGATCTTCATCATCCTTCTTTCCATCATCACTTGAAGATTTTCCATCATCACTTGAAGATTTAGATCCATCATCATGAGAATTCTTTGGATCTTAGGAAAATGGTGGATCAGCAGTCTATAATGGTAGCAAAATGTAATATTTGACAGGTTCTGTCTCCTTTTTAGCTTGACCTGCATTATCACTTGCTTTTGTACCTGCAAAACCATTAGACTGTTTACATACAACAATTGGCTTATAATTCATTGTTCTTGTCAGTGCATCAATATCAAATAGCCAATCTGGTCCACTACTCTCACTAAACCTAATATGCAAGTTTTCTTCCACTATTCTTGTTCTACTATTGAATACTCTAAAGGCTTTACTATTCAAAGAGTATCCAACAAAGAAACCTTCATCAACCTTACCATCAAATTTGCCTAAGTGATCTATGGTATTGAGAATGGTAACAGGACACCCAAATGGTCTCATAAAACTTAAAGTTGGTGTTCTACCATGAAAAAGTTCATATGAGGTCTTGTTATGAGGCTTAACTACTAACACTCTATTTTGCACATAGCAAGCAGTATTAACTGCTTCTGCCCAAAAAGTAGTTGGCAACTTAGAATCAGCTAGCATAGTCCTAGCAGCCTCAATTAGTGTCCTATTCCTCCTTTCAGCAACTCCATTTTGTTGAGGAGTTCTAGCTACACTAAATTGTCTCAAAATACCCTTCATCTCACAAAACTGATTCATTTCTCTGTTTTTGAACTCTGTTCCATTATCACATCTAATCACTTTAACCTTGTGATCTACTAGATTTTCTATTCCAGTTATAAAGGACTTAAGAATGCCACTAGTCTCATCCTTAGTAGCTAGAAAGAAAACCCATGTAAACCTACTATAATCATCTGTGACAACTAGGTAATACATTTTCTTCTTAAGGATTTTTACAAATGTTGGACCAAACAAGTCCATATGCAACAAATGTAAAGGAAGACTGATTGAGTTCTCTGTTTTGGACTTACAAGAGGCTCTGTGCTGCTTTCCCTTTTGACAAGCAACATAGGTTTGATCATTTTCAAAAAGTTTGGAAGGTAAACCTCTTACAAGATTTCCCTTAACCAATTTATTTATGGTTTTAAAATTTAAGTGACCTAGCCTTCTATGCCAAAGTTTAGATTCATCAGATGTGGCTTTTGCAAAAAGGCAAGTTAAACCTCCTTTAGGAACTATGTTCTTTAAATCAACACTATACATATTGTTCTTTCTAGGAACTCTAAGTAAAACTTGACTTTCATCAATTAACTTAAAGTTTGGAGATAAAACAATACATTCAGTGTCATTAAAAAGAACACTATTCTTTTTATCACACATTTGTGAGACACTAAAGAGATTAAACTTTAACTCTCTCACAAAATACACATTTTCAAAATCTAGATTACCAGTTTTAATGGTACCTTTTCCTGTGATTTTCCCTCCTTTGGGGTTCCCTCCAAAAGCAACATATCCTCCATCTATCTCTTCATAGTCTGTAAGATAGGACATGTTCTCTGTCATGTGCCTTGAGCATCTACTATCAATTACTCTTTTATCTTGTAAATCCATTTGTGGATTGCCCTACACATTAGATAAGAAAATCAATTTCTTTTGTGGACCCAAGCTATCAATGACTTGGATCTGCCTTGTGCATCAATATAATCAAACCTTTTTAGGATGGTTGATGCACTATTGTGTCTAGAAACATGGTCTAAAACTTTAGTCTTTGGTTTCTAAAACCAACAAGCTGAGGCCTTAACAGCATTAACATTATTTCCTTGAACAACATTAACTACTGCTTTTGGCCTAGCAGTATTAATATTTTTACCCCTAACAGTATTAACCCTTTCATTAATATTATTGTTTTTAAAAGCCGTGTTATTATTAATGGGCCACCTAATAGTTGAATGTGCTGTTTTAGAAAGATATGACATTGGTCTAGCAACATTCACTGTTGTTTTTGAGTGAGCAGTATTAACTTGTCTAGTAGTATTAACTGATACTGCTGTTTTTGAAATATTTTATCTAGCAGTATTAATTGATACTAAGCCAGACTTCATTAGTACTGATCTTGGAACCATGTTCTTTTTAGCACAGATGTGAGTCTTTTTAGTAAAATTTTGACGATTCACCCTTTGAGTATTGTTCCAAACAGGTTTTACCATCCTTTTATTTTGAAACTATTTTTGATGGTAATTGCAATCAACTTGCAAATGATCAAAGCTTCCACACACATAACATGCCTTATTAAACATCTCAAAATTGCTTCCTAGTCTTTGAGACATCAGATTGTTCTAATTTCTTTGATTGCCTCTTCGAATGTGAGTGTTTTGCCTATGTTTCTCAACTTGTCTAACAGTTTGCCTAGCAGTTTTCTCTTGTTGCTTAGGTTTGAAAAACTCTATTTTACCCATACTAGGCTTAACTGTTTCCTTATCAGTTTTCGACTGAGACACATTTTATTCCTCACTATCTGACACCCATTCTTCAATAATTAGGGCATCATTATTCTTCCTAACTATCTCAGACACTTCTTCATCAGACTTTTTGTTCTCAACTACAAGCTTATTAAAAAACTCATCTAAACCAGTAAAAGACAAATCAGGTGTTGGAGGCATGAAATTTACTGTGTAGGGAGGTGGAACTGCATTATATTTTTCATAGATTAAACCTTTCTTGCAATTATCAACAATCTGACACTCTATGAGCTTGTTTAAACTTTTAGATGCATTTTCAAATTTATCGACATTAAATTGAATGCTATCTTTTTCTTTTTGAAGTTTTCAAGCTTCTTCTTAAGCTCACTAATAGTTATTTCTCCTACTTGAATATCCCATTTTAAGCCATTAATTTTTTCTACATAAACAGACTCATTCTTTTTATAAAATTCAAGTTTTTCTTCCACTGATTCTAAACCTCTAACAGGGTCGCTGAGAGAGAGATCCTAAGATCGATGATGGATTCGCGTTCTCCTTAGTGAAGAATGGAATAGTCAATGAAAATTATGAACAAACAGACAAAGACCTAATGTGAAAACTCTAATATTTTATAATGCATTGAATGCACTTATTTAAAACGTCTCTTTGAAGTCGTTTCCTATATCTTGTTTGTTGTACTATGACGTGGCACCCCATTGTTACCATTTCACTGCATACCAGATTTTGGGGGTGTTACATTCTACACGAAGTTTTACAACTCCCTAGGCAGTGTACCTAATCGTTACAACATAGTATAGGCAAGACTCGGGGGTTGTTATCGTTCTCTAGGGGAATGCTTTTGAAGGTTCGAACAGGGCTTAACCGAGATCTACCGAATTAAAAGGAGATTATTTTTGTATTTTTATATTTTATGGAAAGTAGATAAAATCAATGGTTTGAGGGGTTGGTTTGTTTAACTAATTATAATCTAAACTACTGGTGATAACTATATGATAAAATGATGTATTTGCTTAATAATGCATTACTCATTAGATTCCTTCTCCTAATCGTGTTGCCTTGTCACACTCGTGATGATCTGTGTAAGTATTTCCTAAATCATGAACAAATTACACGAACCCGCCGTCTATTTAATATTCCGTTAAGGCAACGTACAAGTAAGGTAGTATGAAGGCTATCACAAGGCCCCTAAGAGTATATTAAATGCAATTGAAATATCTTAAGAGTGATCAACCATATAAGGGGTAAGGTAGTATGAAGACTGTTACCGATGGTATCCTTTCTACACTTCTCACGTTTCCCTAGACGTCTATGCCAATTTAATATCTTATGGCTAGTTTTCTAAAGCCTAACGCGCACATTCATCACAAGAAGCAACAGTAAAAGGATCTACAATCCAACTTTCATGCAATCATAAGCAAATACAAAGGAGGGTTTAGCCTAACATGTTATAAAGAAAGCAAGAACATGAATCGATCAAACAACAAATATACATATTGAATGATTAAAGATAGATAATCTTACTTGATTAAAACATGGATTAAGGTCAGTTACAATAGGGTTTTAAGGCCTTAAAGTCGGCCTAAAAGCTGACAAAATACTTAGGGTTCAGCTCCCAAAAGTTATACAAAGTTACACACTTAAAACCCTAAATTTGGCTTAATATATATAAGGAAATTGTCGCGACTGCGTCAAGTTGTAGTCGCGACACCGTCGTGAGATAGAATCTTCTAGGTCTGATTTGAGTCAGTTACGTCGTGACGCCGTCATCATTTTCCTGATGTCGTCACTAGATAGATCACGACGACGTCGCTTTATGCCTGTGACGCCATCTCTACACTGTGTGCAGGTCTGATCCATATCTTCCTAGAAAGTTTCTCAAAGCAACAACTCTGATACCACTTGTTGTCCAGGAGTAAATACCATCTTGTTGGATCCCACTTTACTAATCGAAACCTTAATCTTTTTAAAGGTTTAGTTATATAGATAAAAACTACACAACAATAGTAGAAACTTTTTAAGTTGTATTAAGATTAAGCTGAATCTAATATTAAAAATTAAAAGAATTCTTAATGAAACAGTAACACAAGATCACAATTCAACAAACAATAAAAGCTCCAATATTATTAAAATAATACGAATACTCTCCTAGTATTAGGGTTACAAAACTTAAAGCTATAACGATATCAAAACAAAAGATTTCTAGATAGCAAACTCTATGCCCTAGGACCTCCTTTTATACGCAAGGAAGTCCAACTTGATTTACAATAGATTCTAAGACTTAAAATATTCTCTAGATCTATTCTATAAATATTCAAATACTATTACATAAGTAATCTTGATCTCCAAACAATTTTATCCTTTTCTTCGTCTTTATCCTTTCTCTGACAGAAAAAACTCTTTTAGCAGTCTTAATTCTTTGAGCAGTTTTGTAACTAATACACCAGCTGCATTAACTTGATCACAAGTAGTGACTACTTTGAATATTTCTTTATCTTCACCAGCAGTTACTAACTTTATACTAATAGTACAAACTTTATACAAGCAATACTAATATATACTAACATTATTAACTGTGAACTATCAGTCCTAACTTTATACTAGCAGCACTAACTACTTAGACATAATTTTTCAATAAAGTTAAGTGAACAACACTAACTTTAGCTTAGCACAGTAAACACATACCTAGCAAGCAGTAACTCTGAGATCACATAAGACTTTAATCCCAACAATGATTATGTTATGGATAGAAGTTAGTATTGTATTTGTTTATATTGCTATGACAATGTTCGAATGAAA
Organism: Tanacetum coccineum; assembly: GCA_026074375.1. Lineage (NCBI taxonomy): Eukaryota > Viridiplantae > Streptophyta > Magnoliopsida > Asterales > Asteraceae > Tanacetum > Tanacetum coccineum. The sequence continues at coordinate 43,011 of BQNB010019139.1, forward strand.
TATAGATTAATTATTCCACTTCTCATATTTTTTTTTAACTTGATCGATAAAGTGATACAAAATGTTTAAAGTTTTAATGGAAATGTATTCCACCCCCCTCTACATTTCCACATGATATAAGCTTGTCTCTTATGGAATCTGAACCAACCATGCATGAGATTTTTATGTTTATTCAAGATCCCTGTCCTTAACCTTATGCACTATCCAGGAAGGACAAGGATTTCTCAAAAGCCATCGTGATACCTTAAATCTTCTATAGTGGAAGGTGTCAAAGTATCTATGTATCCTCTCTTCCTCTCCTCTAATTTAGATTGTTCATCTCAAAATCCATTATCCAAGTTAACCAAACACTCCATTATTCTCCGACCATAACTTAATTTCCATCTTTTTGTCAAGGTAAGAAAGTTCATTCCTAAGGGCAATGCTAGATGGATTCGCGTCCTCCATAATGAAGAATGGAATAATTAAATGAAAATCACAAAACAAATAACATAAAGAAAAGAGATAGACTAAAAGAAAGCTAATGAGATTAAGAAAATAAATATCTTACTTGATAGGAATCTAATGAGTAGACCTAAGCTAAATAGAATTTGAAACCTAAACTATTCTCCACGCAGCGGTGCCTAAAACTTGATGCATATTTTGCAAACTCACAGGAAGTTTTACAATCCCCTAGGCAGAGTACCTAATCGTTGTAGTGTAGTATAGGCAAAACTCGGGTGTTTTTATCATTCTCTAGGGAAATAGTTTGTGAAGGCTCGAATTAAATGTAACTAAGGTCTAAGGGTTGAGAGAATATTATTTTTGTATTTTTATATTTTTTAGAAAGCAAGTAAAATCTCGGGTTTGAAGGCGGTTTTGTTTTAAAGCTAATTAACTAATAAACTAAACTAAATCTAAACTAACTATGTGGAAACTCGTATAGGTAAACAAACGTTCTCACTTAATCATGCACTTCTCCATATTTGTAATCCTCCATAATCATTTTACATGTCACCCTTTGTGATTAATCTTTAAGCATTTACCTAATTCCATGAACTAATATCACGAACCCCCGTCTATGTAATATTCTCGTTAAGGGCTAACGCACAATTAAGGTATATGGAAGACCTATGACAAGGCCCGAAGAGTACTTTACACATATCAACACTTAAATGGGATCAACCATATAGGACATGGTAGTATGAAGACTGTTGCAATGTGTAATCCGTTTTTACACAATCACGTTTCCCTAGACGTCTTCGCAAGCAATTAAGAAGCTAGTTTTCTAGAGCCTAACGCGCACACTCATCAACAAGAAGCAATAGTAAAAGATTTACAAACTAAGTTTCATGCAATCATAAGCAAACACTAATTAATTTAGCCTAGCATGTTAATTAAAAGTAAAGAACAAATAATCAAACAATACATAGACATATTGATAAAGGATGAACGATCTTCACTTTAATTAAGCATGGAGTAATTGGTGGATACAAAAGGCTTATGAAACCCTAAAATTCGCCCAAAAGCTGATCAAAACCGTTCTTCTAAAATACCTTACGAATTCCACTCTTTAACATAAAATTTAGGGTTTGTATATATAGAAAAGTAAACACGACGGTGTCGCTTGTAAGTTGCGACACCGTCAGCCCACGAATATTCTTAGGGTTTATTTTGAGTCCGCTATTTCTGACGCCGTCGATGAGCCCCATAACGCCGTCACAAGAAATTGTGACGCCGTCTCCAGCCATTGTATGCTCTTTTGATATTGAAATTCGTGTAGAGTTGAATTCTTGTTCGTTTCTTCCCAAATTGAGTCCAGGTCACGTATATTTCCTCCAAAAGGCATCCAAGTGCTAAAAATACAAAAAAAAACAATTAAGCACGTATTTTGAGCATATTTTCATGATTTAGGGGGTTAAATGACCCTGAAAAAGTATATAAAATGACACCTCATCACTAACTGAAATCACTAAAACATGGCTTAACAGTTCTAACAAGGTAAATCATTGTATCGGTTTACAAATTCCTAATCAAAAGAGAAAAAATAAGAGCTATCAACACACTAAAGAACCTTCCAATTCCTAGGCAAAAAAACAAGTCCGTTGTAAAATCTCCAACTGATGATACCAATGTGTCCATTCCCAATGTTGAAAGACCTTGGTTATCTAAAGTTGGAGGATTTAATTTGCCTAATCATGATACTGGTAGAATTCTTCCTTCTGAATCATAAGTAAAAATAACTGACTCCTTAGCAAATATCACTAACTATATTCAACTGAGAATCATCCTTAGTTTGTAGCACTCCTCTTCCTCCACTAGAGAAACTGGCTGGTGCTAAACCTATATATGGACCTAATACCATCAAATCATCTTTGAATTCTTGGTCAACTGTAAAAACGAATATATTAAAAGGTGTCATCATAAATGAACCAACACATATCCTCAGCTCCCTACTAAGTGGAAAATAAAATTTTTTAGTTTCCAAAAAAGGTTTAGCTGTCTTTGGTAAAACTAAAGATGACATTCCCTTCTGTTTGAATGAAAGAACTAAATGGTCCTAAATTACAAATCAGTAAAAATCAGTCTGCTTACTCCAGAAATAACAAACCTCAGCAAGTTCCTCAAAACTCACTCCAAACAAAATACAAAACACAATTCAAGAAGGGTTGTGAACTTTATGGAAGGAACAATCATCCCACTTCAACAAAGTTCTTGTTGATGCAACATTGAATAGGTTCTCCTTTATGTTTTAACAATGACAAATAAACGTTAGCAAACTTAAAATAACAAATGATAGCACAAATCCGAAAAAACATATTCGGGAATCTGGCGCGCTAGGCACGCGTCAGCGCATGGCCAGCGCGCCACTCACGAAGTCTGTTTTTTACGGATTTTGCAATGTCGGGTTTCCTCTTACCTGACATATGTGGAAACTTCAATAAAGGTATGTACATGATATTTGAGCATTTGGGAACACTCCAAATGAGGTGTTTAGACTTAGAGAGGAGCAAAAATGAATCCTGCACATATTTCTATACAATGCCAACTCAAATCTTTGATCAAACACCTCAAGCCAAGGCCGAAACTTCTTTCTAAACCTAGTATGATCATATTTTCAACATACCAACTAGCAAAAGTATTCATTCGACCTTAATCCGAATTTACATTGTTCCCAATCACATAATGGGAGTTATTTTTTTTTTTTATACTCCCTTATTGGTCAAACTAAGTCAAAGGTCACTTTGTGTAAACGCATCATTTCCCGTTATGAGATATGCTTTACTTAATATGCAAAGCACTTAGCTTCTACATCAAGATTATATGATCAAATCCTTTGTTGATTATCATGGATTAAAGTCTAAATACTATTAAGTTTTTTGGTATAGAAGTTAATCATACTTGACTTTTCTCCACTTCCTTACCTATAAATGTTTATAAACTCACGATGTATCCTCACATGTACAAGTCCAACTTCTTCTACATAATTCTACAACCCACTTTAATATATAGATTCAGATGCAAGTACCTGTATGAATCCCTATTCATTATCGTACCACAAGACAAGTTTCACAAAGTTGTCGTACGTTCAGAGCAATTCCAGCATGCATGATGCTTGACCTGAATATAAACATTAAACAAACATGTCAATAAAATAGATCGAGGGAAAAGTAACTGATGTTAATATGTTGCATTATCACTCTTAACAAGTCTAAAAACCAAATGAATCTCGCCAATTCTGAAACCATCATTGCGAATATGCCCATGCTATAATTCCAAGTCCAAGCATCGGCATTTACGCAATGATGGTTCCAAAAAAGGCGAGAGTTTTAACGAATGCACCATTGTTACTAGTTGCAGTTCCAAAAAAGGCAAGAGTTTTGACGAATGCACCTTTTTCTCATTTTAGACTATGTTTTTTTATGCATCCAATAATACACATGACATGTCATGTAATTTTTGGCATTCTCTATCTTCTTTTTAGACTATGTTTTTTTATGCATCCAATAATACACATGACATGTCATTATGTGAATTTATTTATGTAAAAAGAGTGTGGTTCTAGCATTCCTCAATTAGGTTTTGGATTGAGATCCTCTAAAGTTTATATGAACTTTACCGGTAAAGTTCTCTCACAACAATTAAGTAAACCAGGTCCCTCAGTAGACCCCACTGTTATCATGTGAGAGAACTTTACCGGTAAAGTTCATATAACTTTAGAAACTCTCAATCCTTGGGTTTTCTATAGGAAAAAGGAGGTATTTTTTATAGGAAAAAATGGTTTTTGTTTTATAATTGTTGTTATTGTTTAAGGTGGAAAAGAAAATATATGAAATAGGAAGAATAATTAGGTTTTTTATAGGAAAATGGGGTATTTTTTATAATATACACAAATACCCCTTCAACGGATAGATTTATCCATTCTTTTCTTTCAATTTGCTCGATCGCATAGCAGACCAAACAAATGAAAAAGTAAGGTTGGTTTGGTAGGTCACAATGTCATGTAATAGGGTGTTGGTTCCAGTCATGTGGAGACCAACCAAATGGTTATGTTCGAGTACCACTAGTCTAATAAAAAAAGGGATTACAAGCATAATGTCAAGCCATCATGTTGGATTCATCTTCCTCCCCCGTTGTTGCCTCATTGAACATGGTTTGATTTTAAAATAATTATACTTAAGCCTATACAACGATATATTCGGCTAATACACTCCTACAGTTAGAGCAGGTTGTCTTCGGACATTTAAACTGGAGCAAAAATCTTGAAACAATGCACTAGGGAGACCCTTAGTAAAAATATATGCATATTGAAATATTGGTGGAACATGCATGACGCGCACAAGACCTTTTGCCATAAAAGTCACAAACAAAATGAATATATCAAGCTCTACATATTTGGTGCGCTGATGTTGAACCGAATTATTGAGGAGATATACAGCAGTGACATTGTCTAAAAAACCAAAGTAGTTGTAAAAATGTCACACCCCGAGAATTTCAGGTCAATATTTTAAACTTTTCCGATCATTATTTTTGACTTTTATACGTTACGTTTGAATCCGGCAGTTTATCGGGAAGTTAACCCGCGTAAATCTAAAAAACGTCATCGGACACGTTCTGACTTTGGATTTTGATTAGTTTAGATATTATATGAGTTATTTTATCTTTTCTAAGTGTTTCATATTTTACCATCACTCCCGGTATTTATTTTTACGCTTTAACGTTTAAATTGCGTTTTTCGCGTTTTTGACCTAACGAAACCCCGAAAACTTGAAATCTTTTCGTGTAAACTTTAATTATCGTCTATCTCATGTTCATAAGTCAAAATTTTCGTTCACCCTCTTCTCTTGTCATATGTTGGATGCCTAAACCAAACCAATTGCACCATAAGTCTTGAAATTAAATCAAATGCATCTTTTCTTAAATTTCCCATGCATGTGTGTGAAAGTGACACATGAGAGAGTCATTCTCATGCACACTTACCATGCTCTACTAACATGTGAGATCTTACACTCTTGTAAGACTTATACTAAAGACCTTTAACCTTATTTGACTAAGCTTGAGCACTAAATAATGAACCAAGGCTCAAATTTTGAACCATAATGGTCCTTGTGACCTAGTTTAGGCCGAACCACACATGCACACCTTTGGTGTGTGTTGGTCACTTAATACTTAAAACCATGTAACCCTAAACCTTCCTTTGGCCTATAAATACCCCATTATAACATACACTAAGGTTTCATATCATTTTCTAAGCCTCATTAAAATTTCCCATCTCTCTAGCTCACGGCAACAAGCACCCCTTTTAGGGTTTCCATATCTTTGATTTCTTAGATAATCCAAGCATTCTTAGATAAGCGATTAAGGCTAGTTAGTGCATTTTAAAAATATAGAAACTTAACAAATATAGGGGAATGTATTAACTTTTTGAAACTAAAAACTTTCCTAAAATAGAAACTTACTAAAAATAGTAATTTTTGACTAAATGCCAAAACTTAACGAAAACTATATGATTTTATTTCTTCATGATTTGTTAATCAAACTAAAGCAAACACGCATGGATGTATTTTGGTGATGAACATATTGTGCAATTCTTGGCATACTTTTTGTGTTTCTGAATAAATAATAATGCTACTTCATTTCACTAGTTAAATACTATGTTCTTTGTGAGATGAGAGTGGATGAGTGTTGCAACAATAGAAATGAAGGGATTAAGGTAGATTTAGGTGTGCTTTTATTGTGGATTAGTTGTGAATCGAGATTAGGCTAGATTATGCCCTATTGTGAAGTTTGGGTGGATTTTGGTTGCGTTTTTTTTTTACAAAAAGTGCTTGCTGATCCGAAATGGTTTTGAGGTTTTGGTCAACCTAAAAATGTTTTCATTAGGCGTACAAGTAGTTTTTGAAGAGCTTGTTTCGAATAGATAATTTTTCATATATCGCACATTAAAATCGGACTTAAAACGGCCAAGTTATAGTCAAATGAAACTTGAAACATTTTTCGGCAAAACCAAGTGAATAGTTGCTGATGTGAATAGTAAAATAGGTTTTCGGATATTTTTGGACTTTCTAAACACTAGCGAAACATATAGTAACACATTAATTAGTATCATTTAAAGACGTCGTTAACGTATTTTAGGGAATAGCGAGAAGTTAATAAAAAAATAGTAAGTTGGGTAAAAATTTAGCGGAATCGGACATAGAAGTTAGAAGCGATTAAGGCTAGTAAGTGCGTTTTGACAAATAAGGAAACTTAATAAATTTAAGGCGGTATTACCATTGTGAAATAAAAAAACTTTCCTAAATATAACTTCTGAAAATAGTAATTTTTGGTTAAACGCCGAAACTTAACGAAAAACTATATGATTTTATTTCGTCATGATTTGTTAATCAAACTAAAGCAAACACACATGGATGTATTTTGGTGATGAACATATTGTGCATTTCTTGGCATACTTTTCGTGTTTCTAAAGACGCGTTATTATTCTAGGTCGCGACTAGATTTCTATATCATCTTTTTCTTGCGTGATTATCATTTGCTCATCTTGCTAAGGTGAGTTCATAGCCCTATGTTTTACTACTTTTACTTTACTATTTTGGGGTGAGAAACATTGCTTGTTTTCAAACTATGGACACAGTTACTTTACGTTTCCTTTTCCTGGTTACATGTTGCCTAAGTAGCGAATAAGACCACTAATGCCGAATTATCATGAAACCGTTAATTTGTTTAACCAACATACTGGTTAAGTGAGCTCAAATGTTGTAAATAGATCTACTGGTAGTAATTATCCATATCCGAGTAAGTAGCGCTTACTAGTTTCGCATGTCCCGAACGAACGGATATATATCATGTTGGATTTTTTATAGGTGATCCTGGTCAGATACCTTTAGGGCGCGGAAATACTATTTGGAATATTAAAGTGATTCTTTTGAAATTGAGCTTCGGTGTCCATCGAGCCTCTTTTTTTTAGTGCCAAACGTAAATTCTTTTTATATGAAGTTGTATCTGTTATAACTGTCACGTGCGTACTGTGAACTTGTGGTCCACTTTTAATACTAAATTCAAACCTATGAATTCACTCAACTTTATGTTGACAGTTTTAGCATGTTTTTCTCAGGTGCTTAACTATGGATGTCTTTGCTTGCTTGTTGGTGTTGCCTTGCATTGGACCGATTTTCAAGAATTATTATTATCTATGTTAACATCGTTGTCAAACTTTAAAACCTTTTATTCGCTTCCGCATATTATCGTTGGGCCTATGTAAAACTTTAACTATTTTAATCAATGCAACGATGTTGGATTTTTAAACGTACCCTTAGAGGTCGTTCTTTATATCTTGTGTGATGTGTATTATGACGTCACGCCCCCGGACACTTGTTTTCAGTCTAGGCCCCGTTTTGGGGTGTGATAATTAAAATCTCATGTTCAACAAATACCCTACATTTTCTATTCAAAACCAATAATACCCCACATTTAAATAAGATAATTTAAAGTTGTTATTCTATTTTCATCAAATGTAATATGACATGCATCAGATTAGGTGTCTTTTGTACTTGAACCTATCCTAATGAGTACTTATCGAATCTACTTTGTGGGTAGTGAACATGAGTCTTGAACTAGCCACGTTGTATAATAAATTGAGACAATGAGTATCCCACATATCATATTTATGTAATAAAAAATTATTATCGTTGTGCTCATTTCGATCGTGAACATATCCTTATTCATGAGAATTTTAGAGAACTTATCTATCTGGTTCCCAAAGATACGACCATACATCAATCTCGTATAGGTAATGTCAATCAAGAATATTCCGTAGTATTCCACTGTAAAAGCCATTAGCATTATTAAGAATTAAAATTCGACCCTTAATCATCAACGGATAAACACATAAAAATTCATTTTAGGAATGGGCATACTTGTGTGTTAATACCTTCGAGCTTTACTCAACTAGTTTTCATATTAAACCTTGACCATGGGATCTCTAATTTTTCTAGGTTAGGTTTCCGCCAAGTAGTCACCAATTGTGTTGGCTTTAAGCCCATACCTCTCAATGTAAATATGACTTGTTCTCTACAAAGGAATTTTGTTAAAGGATCGGCTATATTTTCCGTTGTCTTTACGTAGTCGATGGAAATGATTCCATTTCTTAACAAGTCATTTATCATATTTTAGCGACGTCTTATATGTCTTGACTTGCCATTATAGATGTGATTCTTTACTTTAGTAAGAGCAGCCATACTATCACAATGTTTACATACAATAGTCACAGGTTTTGGCCACAAAGGAATACCCTCTAGAAAGCTTCTAAGCCATTCAACTTATTTCAGCAGCTTTTGTCCTTGCGCTACAAATTATGCTTCCATAGTTGATCGGGTATTCACAATTTATTTAGATGATTTCCATGATACAACAGACCCTCCAAGTGTAAATACATAATCACTTGTGGACTTGTCTTCATTATGGTTGGAAATCTAATGGCATCACAAAATCCTTCTAACACAGGAGGATATTTAGTGTAATGTATAATCAGCCCTTGTGGTTTATATAATAATATAACTTAGGGGTTTGGCATTTTTGACCCCTCAAGTTACATTTTTCTTTGCTTTTTCTTGACTTGACTTTGATTGGGCTTCGTCTTCACACACTTTTCCATCTCGTGTCCTGTTTTGACGCTTTTTGCTTGGTTGTTTCGACTTTTTGTGAGATATCCGTTCCTGCACAACACAATTAGCAAAACAAGCATATATTTGGCGTTTTGAGTCCGTTTTTGGTTATTTTAGGTTGTTTTTAAAGGTAAAAGGTATGTGTAATTAAGCACATACCAACTATCATATCTACTGAAGTGACATGAGGAGGGAGTGTTGAACACTAAATTTTGAAAGATTTTGAAAATCCTTTTGAAAAATTCTTAAAAAATTGTGTTCAACTGTTTTGAAAACAAGAAGATTCTCTTCTTTTGAAGGTAAAGCGCATTGAAGCGTACACTCCTCTTTTATTTGAAGCCCGGGTTATGCACTGAAGTGTACAAAAGCCATTGCTGAAGGCTCATCAAGTGTCACATTTATTGTCTCCATGATTTTCTTTGTTCTTCGATTTATACTCAGAAAGCAATGGAATTAGCAGAGTATCAAACCAATTTTGACAACCTGTTATAGAGTAAGTTAAACATGGAAACCGTTTGCTCATAGGTTCCGGGGGGTTAGAAGTACATGCATTATCACCTTTAGGGCAATCAGAGTGACACACAGATTCACTGGTTGTAATTATTTTTCCTTTAAGGTTAAAAATTCTTCCCGTTGGTGACCACCTAAGGCAAGATCTAGGTGTACTAGGCTTAGGTGAAGCAAGTCTTTTTTTGGACCCTATCTTTTTAGGTTTCCTGAATTTTGGCTTATGTTTCTTTTGATTTTCAACATTTAAAACATTTGCATTCTTATTGAGAGCACGAGAATTTATGTCATTCACATAGTTGAGCACACAAACATCACGATTAAGAGCAATTAAACATTGCTTACACATTGTACAAACAACTTCAGATTTAACATTTCGAATAGCAAGCTTAATGTTATACATTCAGATGACATATGTTTCTGATTCGAAGAAGACTGTAAATTCCTATGGTTTTCTTCTATTTTCTCTAAATTATTTGAGAGTCAACTATCATTCTTAGGATTGTTCTTAGGTAATGATCTTTTGGTCCCAGTAGTATTTTTAACGTCTTTAGGAAAGAAACCATTTGTATTGGAATTTACATCGTTCTTAGTAATGATATGAGGTTATGAAATAGTGATCGGTTTTGTCCTAACGCTTAATTTTACATGTTTGTTAGGCACAAAGTTGTCTACCCTAGAAGCTTTAAAAGGATTAATCCTAAAGGTTCCTGGGGAAATCACGTTATCATTTTTCACAACTTTTGATTCTTTGGTAAAAGGTACCGAGTTTGAAGTGACTGGGTTTGACAAAGCATTCGTCTTATCGACCTATTAAGGAACCTGAGTTTTTGAAAAATTTGGACGTTCAGATTGAAATGTATTTGGTTGTCTTACAACAGACGTGTTTCTTAAAGATTGCAAAGACGGTTTCCTCTCGGTTGATTGATTTGCAAATTTTGTATTTGTACTCGTACCTTTGGTGGTGTCCTTTTATTCAGAATGTAACACCCCTAAATTGGGTCGCAGCGGAATATGAGTATCCGGGAGCGTTACATTATAGATCAATAGCACAAGATATGAGAACGACCTCTAAAAGAGTCGTTTAAAATACGATACATTAGATTTATTGAAATTGTTTAATACAAAGCACAACGGCTTAAATTGTTCAACACTTGATAACAAAGATTTTAGATCATAACAATATCCCAACATGTAATGACTCCAAATCTTTAATGCATGACTCCCAAAAGACTATCCCAATGTATCCTTAGCACCTCGTGCCTCATTGACCTGAGAAAAACATGCTTAAAACGTCAACATAAAGTTGGTGAATTCATAGGTTTATGTAAAATGTAATGTAGGACCGTAAGATTTTCCCCGTGATAATGCAACAGATGCAAACATCACAAAATGTAATTACGTTTCCCTAAGCTCATGACACTGAAGCTCGACATGTATGAATTGCAATATAAATTGCCTACATTGCCCGTGATGATGTTCTAACCCGCAACATCCGAATCCGACATGGTATACATCCGTTGGTTCACTCCGTGACACCAGTGAGAGCTACTCACCCGGATGGGGATGTCAACCCCAAATAGATCTATTTATAACATTCGCGCTCACACAAAGTAATTGACAGTTCATGATAATGGGCTCAGAGGGTTATCGCTACTTAGGCAAACACGTAATCATGATAAAATATACACTTACGTCCAATTTGTAAAACAAAGCATGTTTCTCACCCCAAAAGTTGTAAATCATTGATATAGTAAAACATGGGGCTATGAAGTCACCTTAACGAATGAAGTGAAAGAAATAAATCAAGTGAGTGAATCGACAAGCGAAGTCCGAATGCAACCTAGTTAAATATAGGTCGTATAAGTACCATGTACTTTGAATAACTAATGCCACATATAATTCTATATAGTTACATCACCACCTAAAAGTGTTTGTTTAATTTATAAAATTAAACAAGTTAATTTGTACTTGAAAAATAATGTCTATGTCCTTGAAATTGTAAAAAAAATGATATACTTGCCCAACCATTCGTTATTTGTCAAAAACACTCGATGTATTATTTATAAAATTTTATTATATAAATAATTTAATTATTTGAGAACATAATATTTATAATGTTAAAAACATTTATTAATATCACTTTTTAGTAAAACGTCATATCTTTCTCGTTTCAAATCCGTTTTGCATATTCTTTATACCCGTGGTTTCATATTTGAATGATATATTAAAATATCATATTTGTACATTTTTAAGTTACTGATGAACAGTAACATTCAATCAATTTAATAAATTATATAAAACTACTTTTATATAATTAATTGTTGTAATGTTAAAAGTGTCGTAATTTACTCGTTTTACCTCCGTTTAATACGTTCTTTACGTGTATGGTTTCGTATTTGAAAAATAAAATCAATTATTACATTTATTATATTTATTTTTACTGTTGTGAACAGTAACAGTGAGTATAAGTTTATAAAAATACTTTTTATAAATATTAATTGTTGAAATCGTATAAAAATCATATCTCATTCGTTTTAATTTGGTTTTTAGTGATTCTTTCGCTCACGTCTTCGTAATTAAAAACTCTATCCAAAAAAATGTTCCTCATTAGCCTACTGTCGTGAACAGTAGCAGGTATTTATAAAATTACTTTTATAAAGTTACTTTTGTTTATTTTATTACATAAACTTGAAAAAGTCATAACTAATTCATTACCCATTGGTTTTTCAAGTTTCTTACTTTTTTATAATCCTTACACATTCTACTTTTACAGAAAAATACTCCATATTTAACTAAAATTCGAATTGTATTATTTTTATAACTTTCTTTTATAAAAATACTTTTATAAATGTAAATCTTGTAAATATCATAACTCCTTCGTTATTTATCCGTTTCGCGAGTTTCTTACATGCTTACGATCGTCATGAGGTGTATTATTTTTATAAAATATAAAATAATTTTTCCCAAGTACTGTTTGCTACAGTAACTTCGGGCTGTTTTTATAATTTTTAATTAACTTGTTTTTATGTATTAAATACCTATGTAAGTTATCACAAGTCCTCTAATTTATACAATACACATCTTATGTATATATTAAGTCCTCTATATCATAATATGTCCATATTGTCCAAGAAGTAAGTCCAACATATTTATTTAATTCCATAAACTATATAATTAAATAAATAATCAAAACTTAACAAATAATTATATAAATTACCCAACACTTGTAGATTCTTATTTTAATCATATTGACATATTGTAAACATCATTTTAATTATGTCAAAATAAATTTCGTGTATATGTAGGCATATATTTTATTTTATAGCTTTATAAAACAAACCTAGGTGATGATTAACAATATAAAAATTATATAAATCATGAAATGAAGTAAATGAATAGATTAGGGTCTTAGATAAACCTTAGATGAATGTAGGATGAATGATGATCAAGATTAAACCCAACCAAGAAAACCCTAATTGGAAAATTAGGTTTAGAAAACCCTAATTTCACAAAAACCCTAATTTAACTCCTTGCTTGCAATAACCCTTGATTAACCCAAACCAAGCTTCCAAGACACCTTATATATGACCAACAATGAACCTTGAACACTTGTACTAGCTTAGAAATCAAAAATATGGATTGTGTATATGTGTGTGAGTGATGCCGTGGGTTTGAGTATGAGTGGGAGAGAAATACTTTGAGTTTTTATGCTTGCAAGTGATATGTGAGTTTACTTCCACTTTATGACTTCTATATATAGCCAAGCATGTAAGTATACCACTTAGAAGAAACTAGCAATGGTTTTGGGGTCTTGCTCATGGTATTCGGCTAGGAGAGGGCATAGGGTAAGGTCTTATGAGTTTTAAATTAACCTAGGGCTTGTAAGAAGGTATGGTGTTGTAAGGCACACTTGATTTTGTGTAAGTGTTGATGTGATAAGTCCTTAGCATGCTTGTTTGTCCCCTCTTTTTGCCCCTTAATCAGCCGAATTTAAACACCCCTTAGGAAGACAAGTTTTGATCTTACTTTTGAGCTTTGATCCATTGGATAACACATATAGTTGTTTAATGATGTTAGTGGAGGACTTTGATTTAATTTGAATGTGTTGTATGTGTATGTAAGTGTATATTTTCGGATAGGACTTGTAAGCTACAAGTATTTTTGTAGTTTTGGGGTATTGGGTATTATGGTGAGTATTTGTTGAAGTGTAGGTGGGTTTATGGTTTGCCATGCATGCAAAAGTCTAGTTTTATTGCGTTACGTAAACGTTTTACGTAACTAATAAAAATAAAAAGCGTAAAGTTATAAATTATCATCCTAATAACTTTATAACACTTACTTGACGTAAACATTTAATTGTTTGATGCTTGTTTACGTTAAATGATCATTTTTAGTTTACGCGATTTAGCTTTTAATCGTTAGAATGTTAGAGAAAGCGATACGCCTACAAAGCCTAAAAGTTAAATAATAAATCCTTAGTGATGAAACCATTGTCAGGGACTTGTCAACTCAATGTCTATATATTATCATTGAATTGTCTAATATATAAACCTGCCCACCATCTAATCATTTTATCATACAACTTGTTAGCAGTGCTATCTATAATGGATGCTAATTTCAATAACGAAACTGATCCATGGGAATTCGGTCTTGATGTAGATGATTCTGATCTACATTTAACACCTTCTTTGCGTTCCTCAAATAGCACACATGTTGAATCATCTACCTTAATCCAAAATCCAATTATGATAATACCTGGTCCTACAGGTGTTGTTCAACTATCTAGTAACACACGTGTTGAACCATATCCCTCAACCCTAAATCCACTTAGGATAATACCAGGTCCTGCGGGTATTGTTCAACAAGCCAAGATGCTGAAAGAAAAAGTTTTTATTCTTGATTCAGATGGGGCTTTAATGTCAACACAAAAATATATGCAAAAAATAATTGAAGATGTGGGTGAGGATGATGATTTCAACAGTGGGGCATGGGTTAGCGCCACTAACTATGTCATGGCATTTGGTGGCACTATAACTGGATGTTTAGGAGAAAGGGAAAACTTGACCACATTGTGGCAATAGTAAAGTCTTGTTCTCCGAATATGCTTGGCTTACTAAATGTGACTTTGAAAGATATATCAGGCACAATACATCACAAAGTCATGGGTGAGGGTGGTTATGGAAAGGATATTACTGTAAGAGCTGCTATGATACTAAAAATGTCTCTGTTTTTACTCCTAAACCATCAGAGCATTACCTAAACATTACGATGAGAAATGTGATTAAAGTTTTCCGTAAAGATACCGTTCTTGGAAGTGGCACTGGTTAAGCTTATCATTATTATGTCCGTTTATGTTTTTTAATCAAGTTTTATTACAACAATTATCATCGATTGTAATGTTTTTTTAATGTAATGTCTACTTATGATTGGTTTATCAAAGTGATATACAATATTATTTCACACAAAAGGTTAGACTTTCAACATACAATATATTCAAAATAAAAACTAATCATAACCACAATCTCTAGTATCCTCACACCTAGACAGATAAAAACATTTACACATGTTATTTCTAATTGTCTCCCAAAACTCTTGAGGATCACCGTTCACTATTGCACTTCTGTCTGAACACAAACAGGAGATTAACCAAGATGTGATGACTCCACAGTCTGAGTAGTTGGTTTGTTGAGGGACATGTATACCCAAACCATGATTGTATGAAAATTAGAAATTATAGGGTCCTCTAGTTTCATTGAAACAACCTCGCCCTTGCAAAATATTATTAACCACAGGTGTCCAACGTTGAATTTGGTTCCATAACAAATTCCTTCTTCCCTCGTTAGGCAGGGAGTCGAACACATAAACATGAGCATTGGGTAAGTCTATTACACCTGTAACCCAATGATTTCCTCCAACATGTATGGGCAGAAACACCTACAAATATATAACAAATATATTATGTCAAACTAAGTAACTTATTAAATACTACTCATACATAAATTGTATTAATAGTTTTAATACGAATAAGTAACAAAATAAGTACCCAATTAACAGCACTCCATGCTGGATACGGACGCGTTGACCCATCCAATGTTCCAATAGTGTGTTGGTCCGTCTCAATCAGAAAACGTTGATTTTCCGGATGTACACTTATTGTATTTGTATACGCCACTGTCCACGGGTCATTATTACTCCTATACCTAATTAAGAGCTCCATCCACGCGTTCATGTGCTGATTAGAAACAAAGTAACAAAATAAATAGATGTTATTGGGTAAAAATATAAATAACTCATGTATTAAACTTGTATTAATAAACTTACCTCTCCGGACAACCAACCCATTGGAGTGCGCGAATCAATGTCGGGCATGCACAAATGTGGAACTAGTTGTTGCCAGAAGGTTACTGGAACTAAATAACCCTTCATGTAACAATCTAAGTAAATCTGCTTGGGGTCATTTAAAAATTCCTGTAAGGTAACATAATGTTCTCGTTTCACCTAAACAACCAAGTTAATAACCAATATCAATGCACATACTTTCATGCGTTTATTAATTAATTTATATACAAGACTAGCAATTACCTTCTGAGGGTCCACATTTTCATACACTAGGTAATTACCAGTGAATTCGCCACCCAAATAAATTACGTCATCGCCTCCTTCATTTTCATCATCAAACGCATTCCCAAGATTCAAAGGTGATAAATTAGCCTTCATGACATTATTCTTATTTTTATTACCACGTTGCTTGGGTAAAATGGTAGTAGGAGGTTGTTTCGTGTATGGAGTTCGTTTATAAAAGCTAGGACGCTATTCTCTCTTTCCTCGATTTAATATATTCTACAAAACAGCAATTAATAAATATTTATTACTTCATGATGGTTAGTATCATATAATCATATTCGTATATAAATTTAGCATTACTGGGTTAAATAAGCCAACAGCATTGTGATGCCTCTCAATAGGGGGTTGTAAATTTTGATTACCCATATGAGATGGGATCGGACTTTGCCAGTTATAACCACCAGGATGCGAGGGGAAAGCGGGTTGCCAATAAGGAGTGGCCGACTGCTCCGGCATCAGGCTTTGCCAATTTGATGGACCAGGTTGCGACGACATTGGGGTTTGCCAATTTGTTGGCGTACCAATATTGAAGACGGAGCTGCTGTTTGGATGTGTCTGGAATGAAGAGGGGCCACCCTGTGGACACCCATAAATACAAACTTAAAATATTTACTTACTTTCCCTTATATTAAATGCAAAAAAATTATACATGCATGCTTCGGGGTTTACTTAAATCGCTTATCCCAAAATGTTGGTTGACAATGATCGGTCCTGTATTAGCTTCTCGCACCGGCTCAACATTCATACCCTCCATAAATGTACGCACTTTTTCATACATTTGTTTACGATCATCTTCGTTTTTTTGTATTTCCTCAATAACTCTTTTTTGTTCTTCAATTGCTCTTTTTTGTTCCTCAAATTGTCTATACAATTCTGAGGGAACTTCATAGATATTTTGACGGTTTAAATGACGAGGTAATCTTTCAGTTTGACCAATACCGCCATCGAAGTATGCCCTACTAGAAATCCACCAGTTCGATCGAGCCTCGGTCTCGTCTAGTGTCAATCTTGCACCAGGCAGATTTCTCTTAAAAAATTACAGAAATTAATTAGGAAATAAATAACATAATCAACTGAATAAACTATAAAATTATATCAAACAAACTCACATGAAAAAAATCATGAACCATGCTTCCAATAAACTTCCCTTTTTTTTTCTTCCAAGCAGCAACTCTAGAATACCGATTGTAACGATAATAATAGTTAGTCACCGTTACTCGAAAACACTCTAAAATCCAAGTCTACAATAAAACATTGCTTCAATTATTTAACGTTATACATATAACTTAAATGCCTAATTAAATATTATAAACTAAATTATGACATACCTTGAATGCCCAAGTATATCCAAAGATCGAATATGCTTTCTTATCAATTTCATTTGTAGGCTGACTGGCATATAATTTCGGCCAACGTTTAATATTTGCATTCTTGAGTTGGGAGTACTATGTCGGCCATACAAACGAACCTCAAGGATAGTTTTTCCAACCTACTCTATCATTTGCTAATCTTAACATCCAGTCAGGGATCCTACGTTTAGCCTCCACACCTAATAAAACAAGCTGCAAGATGCCTAGACAACAAAGGCTAACAGCATCCTCGTCGTGTAATCTATCAAACACCTCGTCCTCAATGATTTCTAATATAGTATGGCCTGTAATATGTTCACCATCATAACATGACGGAAACGCCCGTCTCCTAAAAAGAATAGGCAACTTACTGCCGTTATAGTCACCCAAATTCTCGACCCCAAACCTTAAACCAGTAACCAGGCAAAATTCATCTCTTTCAAATTGTATTTGAAATTTATCAGTTATATCGTAATACAAAGGGACATTTTCATTTCCATCACCTTCTACCTCAAGTTGTCGACCTAACATAAAATATATTAAGATACAATTCTCTATCTAATCATTTTTATCTAATACCCAACCAAAACAAGATTCCTGAAATATTGCTTCCCGTTGAGTCCTAATAATTTTTTCTCTAACTAGTTTAAGCAACTTTAACTTACTTCTACAAGTAATAAGAACACGAGGTACCTAAATTATCAAGTAAATAAATAACCATATATTACAACACATATAAACATAAAAAAATAAATTGGTGGATAATTTAAAATCAAAATATTATACATCGTAACCGGTCAAATCCATCGTAAAATAAACAAGTAAAACACGAAGTCACCAACAACACCACCTGAAAACCGTCGTAAATCGCAACAATCCACAATGCAACAACAACAACAACACAAGCTTCAAACTAAATCAAGTTATCAGAACTTCTTCAAATCAAAACTATTTCTTTTAGAAATAAAGATAGTCACATTGTATCTAGTATATCACTTCTCATTTATATGCATAATCAGATTCTTATTTTACAAAATAACAAAACATTACTGCACTTGGCAGTGATACATCATTTCATACTGTATGGCAGTGATACATCTTTTCTTACTGTATGATACTGTGCTTCTTAAAAATCGAACAGGTAAAAAAAACTAAATCACTACATAAGTGTAGCGATCTACATAATAAAACAAAATTGGCTGACACCTTTTATGACACACTTTATGACACACTCGCTGACCAAAAACAAATAAAAGTAAATCGCTATCCCCTAAGCGCGATCTACATAAAAAAAAACTAGGGCTCAGATTTGAATTTCGTTAATAAAAATGGTACCTTAAAAATGCGACACGTGTACAAATAGTAGATCGCTACCAATTGGTAGCGATTTAAAAGGTCATTTTTGAAAATAAAAGGAAGCAGGTTACTGCGTGCAATTTTTTTTCGCTTGAGTGAAAATGGTGTGAAAGAAAACTGAAATCAAATAAAAAAGGAAGTAAGATGGGAGTGTATTAGTCAAAGAAGAAGAAAAAGCTCAATAGTAGGCAACTGTTTTGCACACGTGTCGCTTGTTTGAGTTGTTACAGTAATAAGAAGGGTTTGGTTTATAATATAAGTAGATTTTATTGTGGACATATATTATGTGATATTTCATTGTTTAAAAGTATGCGTTTTGCCTTTTTTTATATAAGGACAATATACTCACCGAAGTTTTATTGTCAGTCGTGAAAAGAAGCTAACAGGGTATTACTATATATATCATTTCCCATGCAGTACGACGTCGTTTCAGACGTGGGAAAAATTTATAGCCCAGCCCATAAGCCCAATACCGGCTCGAACTCGAACAGAAAAAAAAATCTCCCGGTAAAAAAAAAACTTACAAAACGGACCCTCAACTTTTAACTAATTACAACTTTTTTATAGAATAAACTTATAAACATTATTTGTTATATATATGCACATATCTACCAATTCTTTCAGATAAAAAAAACCCTCGGAAAAATATCTTTCGAAATTGCGAACAAAATAAGGTCCTATATTGCAATGCTTCTGACCATACGCACTGATTTAGTTAAGATAAGATGTATTGGGTGTGTTTATGATATATAAATAGAAAAATATACAAAATAGTAAATACGAAAGCTCACATTTAAAAAACCACAACCGCCAATATCACTCATTGTGCGTTTCCCAACATTTATTATGAAACCTACTAACGCAAAAAATAAGCCCGCTGCAAACGCACGGTTATTTAACTTGTTTATCTTATGGGTTATCATTTTTTATCCTTCATTATAGCTAGTTTGAAAAGATCAAGTGGTTTTCACCCTTACCTCTAGCGCAGAGGTCAAGGGTTTGGATTCTCTCATCCTTGCAAGGGTCGGAGGTCGTTTTTCTACCTTTAATAAAACCAGAAGCTGCCTTTCTTCCCTTAGGTTGGGGTTTGGTTGTTTACATCTCAACCTCCCCACACATCTGTGAAAGTCGGTATTGGATGGTTGCCTTACCTTATAGCCGGAAAAGGCAATTTAATTAAAAGGGATCATTCAAGCTAAATTAACAATCTTAATTTTCCTTTTAACCTATATTAACCTTTAATATTTTCAAGATCAATATCTACTTATTTTATTTATTTTATGGCAAGAATCTAAATATTGTTGACATATTTTTCTAGTAAAACATAAATAAAATATTAAACGCAGCAGATCATAGACTTTGTTTTAATTATAGGCATATAAACTAGGCATATATTAAAACAATTGTGTAACACATAAAGCTAAAACGAGTTGGCTCGTGATGCCACTGTTGGGATTTAACATCTAGGTAACCGAGTAACTACGAGTACGCAGCGGATTGGATCTAGTAATAGCATATGGTTAACACGTATATGAAAAGTAAATAGAAAGCGTACCTCTCAGCAATTCGATCTTGAAAATAAATAAGTGATTAAAACAATCACCTCTACGGTTGCTCACACAATCACGTCAACCGAACACGTTAAGTTGTCTAGACTTAAACTTCACGAACAAACAACACTTGTATCTTTTGGATCAAAACCCTAATCAAACAAACACTTGTGATCTTGAACCAAAATCAATCAAACCGAATTAGGGTTTATGAGAAAACCCTAATTAACCGAAAATCCTTAAACCGAATTAAAGAACCCGAAAATCCAAATTGGGGTTCAACCGAATTCAGTTGAGGTGTAGAACCGAAACCCTTAACAACCCTAGAGAGGGGCCAGGCGATTTCGGTGAGGGAGGGAGGAGGAAAGGTTTTTAGAAATGAGCAAATTATGAAGTAGGTTATGGGTGTTTATATAGGCACCCAAACCCTAATTCTAGAAAACCTTCATGGGCCTCCTTAAATGCTAATTAAACACAAAACCCATCTAGAACCTCCCATAGGGCCCAACCACTTTGGTATCCCCCTTGGAGTTCGGGTTTTGTCCAATTTAGTCCCTCGGTTTATATTTGTGAAGTATTAAACGCATTCTCCGTGTATTAACGTGTGTGCCCCCAATAGGCTCACATATTCGTGATGTACAAATGCTAGCCGACTACCATAATCCAACAAGGAACACAATTTTTTAGACCGAACTCATTTACGAAAAATCAGTCCTTTATTAAAATTAACACTACACCGTAAAAATTTATATGTATCTTGTAAATTTCGGGACTCGCCCTGATTCCTTATATGCCGTATCAAACAAACCGACTCGCTTGCTGAATTGGGACATGAATGTCCGACACAAACGTAGTATACTAAAAATTCTTTTGCCGAACTCAAACTTATAGGCTCGAGTTCATACCAATCGCGTTTACCTTTTCACCGAATTTATGTTTAATGAAATGGAAAATTCATGATAAACGGACGAAAATGAGTGATATGTATCTCGCACGAAACAGACAAAATCTAATAAAAGCATTATGCATCACATAATCTTGCGAACAAAAATTTTCAGAATCAAAACCTTATACAAGATCGTT
>BQNB010019140.1:0-67235 GCA_026074375.1 Tanacetum coccineum
TTTCGGACGAAATAAAAAGGATAACCCCTAAATCATGCGAAATTAGAACCTTAATTTGGACATTATTCTCACCATATCGTCTCTTTAAGAAAGGATTTCAAATTAATTATGATCTAAACCGGGTTTACTTTATATGAATAAGGACTTAATTAATTTGTTGCCAAAAATAAATAAAATCCTTAAAGGATTTAGGAATAAGGGAGCGAAAAGTAGCTATGCGTACACAATTAGCATTTATGAGTAGTGTTAGCATCTAATCTTATATTGGGTTATAATTTCATTTTAAGCTTAGTTTGGGGATTGTAAAAAGTCAAGGATGACGAACTCCCGTTCTTAAAGCCTTGTTAAATAAATTTTATAAAAATTTTATCTTAGTTTTTATCTATTATTGAATAAATGGTTAAAACGGGGGCGCTTACGAATTAAATGATTTTTTAACCTTCTTAATAGACCTTTTCTGGTCTTGTTTGATTGTGAGGGGTCTTAAGTTAAAGAGGGATAAAATTATTTATTTTCGGGCGTGTTTTATAAACATTGCGTGTGGGGCCAACAATAGCTTAGTGTGGGGGAATATGATGTGTGCTAAAACACACATCCTTATAACCCCGGATAACACTATTAATAGGACTAAAAATACTAAAATATGGATAATTATGCAAATATGTTTGTTGGTGTTTTTATGTCTTGCAGGTAAAAATGATTGAAAACAAAGCAAAAACGGGTATATTCGGGTTCGTTCGATCAAGAGTGCTTATTAATCAAGATCAAGACAAAGTTGGAAAAATTCCCTGAGCATGCCATTAGAAAGAGCGCGTAATTTCGAGTCCAACGGTGCCCTCGTATCTTATTGAGCCGTCCCGTAACCCTCTTAATGGGCCGGACCAGCCCAAACAAGCAAAAGCCTAATAAAAAGCTCAAAAGAAAATAAATTTGATTAATATTAAAAGTGAGGGTGACTTCAGCTGACATCACGACCACGTGCCGGTTAAATAATTCTCAGAAATCACGTGAGGGCGCACTCAGTTTGAAAGGACGAGTAATATCATGCCACGTGGGGAGTCAATTGTTACAACTTAAAATTCATTTCAATCTGCAAAAGAATGATCCAAAGGACGAAATTTGTTGCATACGAATTAAGCAGATAAAGAAGTACACGTGGCGCAAAGTCACCGGTGGATCAGGCCTGCAGATTTTGATCGATTCGAGGGCACGCACACAAATGCCAATCATTGGTTGATTTATTATGCAATCATTTGACGAATTTACAAAAACACCCCCTGCACTCCTATTTAATCAACACGCTCCCCCTTACTTGAAGACATTAGGATTTTAGTTTTAAAAGTTTCCTTTTTACCTTTAGCTGATTAGATGTAAGATTTAGCTTATTTTGTATTTCTGGCTTATTGCAACTAGCTTAATTCGACAGCTTATTGAAATATTGTATCAAGAATGGTTTGAGCTTATTGGAAATCATGGTTTGCTTATTATTATGGATTATTTGTTTGTTTTTCTCTTCGCATGTTTGCTTATCAAATAAGCTATTCTCGTGATCTTATTTCCTCAGCTTATTCGTTTCAAAATTCCTTAAAAGCTTTAAGATCGTCTTCTATAAGCTCTTTAAAGCTTATTCGATCTATTCTTATAAGTTTTCAAGTAATTTCGTTGTAATAAGCTAGAATAAGCTCGGATCTAGCTTATTTTTGTGCTTATATTGCTTTAGTGTTCTTAAAAACTCTTCTTATCTGATTAAATAAGCTCCTAAATAGCTTATTTAAATTAATTTGAGCTAATATTGTTTAGATCAATTTGTAGTTTAGCTTATTTGCTTATTAGATTGATTGGAGCTTATTCTTCCTTGTTTTATCTTATAGATGATTCTAATAGTGCTTATTAATTTTTGACTGCTTATCTTCATGCTTTTTAAATCATTATTCGTGCTATTAGTTTAGATCGTAGCTTTTAAATATTGTAAAGTGCTTATTTGATTATATGAATCATTGCTTATTTCGTATTGCTTATTCAGTTTGAGGTCCAGATTATCATAGCTTATTAGTTTCGTTCGAGTCTATTTGATAAAAATTGTGGTTGCTTATTAAAGCTTTTAAAATCCTTGTTTTAGCTTAATTGTTTTTTTATCTAGCTTAATCCCGATCTTAGTGCTTATTCATATAAGATTTTTGTGTGGCTTGTGGTTGTTCTGGATCAAGAAACATGGAAGTCTAAGTTCATCCGGGTTAATTCTAATAGGCGTGGTGTCATTAAAACAATGTTTGGGTTTTTGGTTTCGTGTTAATCATCTTAAAAACCATCTTTTTGTAAGTCATCTTATTTCACATATTCTTATACTTTTGAATGCTTTATTATGCATGGATGTTGGTTGTACGATTTGTTTTCTAAAAATCAAAAGCTTAAAGTTTCGAAATGAATAAAATAGGGTGTTGTTTGGTTCGAACGTGGGAAAAAGGGCACAAGAAAAAGACCATTTTATTATTTTAGACATGATTGTTGAATAACATTTATATACTTAGTAGCTTATTTCTCTTTTCGGCCTAAAATAGGCTTATACGGCTTATTTATGGCTTATTTATTTTCGAATGAAAAAGGAAACAAAGGAAAAGTGACTATGGTTATTACTTATTCTTGTCATATTTTTATAGATTATTATGATAGCTTATTTTGAGAACTAGAATAACTTATAGCTTATTGGCTTATTATATTAAAGCTATATATTAAGTTTTGGGCTTATAAAACACATGGCCCAATAAGCCACGGCTTATTGTGGACCTTATTGTGGTTCGGCTTATTTTCATGGCTTTTGGTTATAGCTTTTTTTAATATTTAAGAATTCGTGTAGCTCAACGGCTTAATAATAAGCTAAAAATAGCTTATTGAGGGCTTAAAAGGCCACGACCAATAAGCTAGGCTCGAACCATGATTTAGTCTTGGTCCATGAGCCTTGGCTTCCTTTGTGGATTATTCGCTAGACTTATTTTCTTAAATGGCCTGACAATGGGCCTAAAACGGGTTTTAAAACTAATAACAATATTTTGGACTACCATTGGGCCTCAAGGCCCAATAAGCTAAAACTAGACATTTTGAAAGATAAAAGCAGACTCTTGGTAAACGATTTTATAGAATAAATTTGGATAGTCAAAATCGTCATTTGAAGGAATGCGTCTTGATAAACAACGTGAAATGTAGATTTTGGTCGTTTTATCGTAATTAATTTATTTATGGGAAAGTGTTTGAAAAATGAGGTTTAAAACCTTGGAAATGTCTTATAAACGAACGGGTCATGCCGAAATTTCATAAAAATATTATACTTAGTATATTTTACTAAAAACATAATTTCTTAGAAATCTGACAAAAAAACAAAATAAATAAAATATTATTATTTTAATAAACTGACTAAAAGACAAAATATATTTTATAACTTTTGTGACATAAATTACGTTACTTTTATAGCATCATTTATCCCATGTAAACAATCCATTTTGTATGATTATTGCAAGAATTGTTACTTAATCGTTTGTATTTGAGAATTGCGGTAATTATGGAGTACTTGGTGAAGATTAGCAAAAAGGCACGCATTCTAGAGCTTAAACGAAGACATATTGAAGTTTAGTGTTACTGGACATCCCTTTACGCCGTATCATCAAGGGTAGATAACGCGTATCTGTTGCCAGGCACTTCAAAAGAAACACGAAGATTCAAGACAATACGCCGTATCAGAAGGTAGTTTTACTCCGTATTCAATTTAAAGTAATAAAATATTTTGGAAGATATCGAACGTGGTCCCTACTCCAAGAAACCCTCGATACGCCGTATCCAAGTCTTTCGATACGTCGTATCGACTAAATTCCAGACCCTATAAATATAAAACCTAAAAACGGGTTTTCAGTGTTGTTGATCATTATTTTCGATACTTAACACAAGAGTGATTTTCAGAAGACAATAAGAGCAGAAGAGGTCAAGCAAAGTTACTAACTCCATATGAAACACTTTGTAATCTCTTCATAATCTATTAATAGTTCAAATTTGATATCATTCGTTTAATCAGTTAGTGTACCTTTGATTGATAAATTACTCTTGTATTGATTATGACGTTTGAGGGCTAATACCCTTGGGTATTAGCCATTATTATGAAGATTTGAATGTTTGGTTTGTTTATCTTGAATGCTTAATTTATCGTTGATTGCTTGTTTATGTTTATTAATTTATACTTGTTTACGTGCTTTTGTATGCGACCTATCATTCAACTGGATCTAGTGATACCAACCACGTTAGCTAGATGTCGGGATGGCTCTCCATATAGTGATTTATATATCTAGACCAATAGGATCACAAATAATGACCTATCTTTGCCTTTAGATTAGTGAGCTTAGTTAGACCGGCAGGTGACCCTTGGGATCAACGAGTACGTTCTTAATCAATTGGTAAAGACTTGGCCAGTGGACTACTAGTATATAAATTGCCATTAAGCAGTAAGTGGGTAAAGTCTCTATGAGCTAGGGTTTAACAAGATCACCATTGCTTTAATCCCTAAGATAGATTATAATCAGCAAATAGGATGCTTTATGCGGATGCGTTTAATTGTGATAGAATTCTACGTGTCTAGGTCTTAGGAAGAAGTAACGCCTAAGTCTTAAGAATGATATGCCGCCTCGAGATAAGTATTCATTGCACTAAATAAACAAACCAACGTTCTAATTGGATTAATCATGGTTAATACAATTTTCTTATATTTGGCTAGACTGATCTTCTATCTTTTATTTGTCTGCTTGCGTGTGTTATTGTTTCTTAAATTGATCTAAGTTACCACAAACCTGTGCCAGTCTCTCAGGCTGAAACCCCCTTATCCGTTAGAATTAGGATTAATATAGGTTTAGCATATGTTTAACATAGAATAGAACTAACATAGTTTAGTTAACAAAAATATTGATAAAATAAAAGATTAGTTCTTGCTCTTAGTGATCAATACCCTACTTACTATGAAACTCCATCTGACCGGGTACACTGCCCGTTAAAGTGTTGTTTTACGTAAAGTCGGCAAAATATAAATTTAAAACTTGAACTATCATAAACTACAACCTCACAACGACATAATCAAGTTTTTAGCGTCGTTGTCGGGGAGTGAAATTTTAATCTTGAATTTTATTTGATATTTTGGTTTTTAACATTAGATTAATCTAACCCATAGGATTAGTGTAATTTAGATTAATTAGTGTAATTTAGATTAGTGTAAAATTCTATATATTTGCTTTTAATCGTTTGCTTGTTTTATCTTGTTTGTTTATTTGTTTGTTTTAATTGTTTTCTATACACTGTTCTAGTCGATAACCTGATACGATGTATCCACTTTCATTGAATACGGCGTATCTAACTTTCTTTACCAATACAGCGTATCCATTCAGTAGATTGATACGGCGTATTCAGAATAATTGAATACGGCGTATTGATCGTCTGATACAGTAGAAAAGGAGTTTTTCATACTCGAACTTAAAGCTTAAAATTTTATACACACCTTTTTCCTACTGGTTCTACTGATAATTTCTTGGTTATTTTCAGTAACAATGACAAAGGTAATCAAGGGAGAGTTCGAGAAACCTGAATCTCAAAAGATCAGTGATGTTTCGTTTACTTGTAATACATCACTTGAATTTTTTCAACCCGATGAGCATAATAGATGATGATTTGTTTACCTATGAGGTTGAGATTTATGGACTTGCTAACGTTCCATGTGACTTAAATGAAGAAGATGATTCAGAACAACAAATGACACATGGATATGGTGATGATATGGAGTATGATCCATCTAATGTCGAATTTTCTAAATGGTTAGCTTCAAAATTCTATAACCATAAGACAATGGATCATTATACGAAGAATTGAACTATGGATTTATTGGGCTAGAGGAGATGATGAATCTGAACTCACTGACGAAGAATCCTCTGATTCTGATGATAAAGATGAAGTTGCTGAAATCTTTAGGATCAACACTAATGTATTTGACTTCAAGACACCTATGTGTAGGGCCTTCAAGGATGTTGGGAATTTTTAATCTGATGAGACAAAATAAATAAAAGAATGAAACAAGAAGGACTTAAATGCAAAGCTGGAATTCTTCAAAAGATGGAAGATTTTAAAGATTCTAAAAGATCTCCTTAAGAAGATAAAAGATATAGAAGATAAAGATAAAAGTTAGGAAGATATTATTTGTTTCCTAATTATATTTGTTCTTATCCTTTGTAAACCTAGATGATCTCTACTATATAAAGAGACATTAGGTCGTGTAGTATATATGTATCCAGAAAAGTGTGTGTGTACACAAGATACAATGTAGATGTCTAGTTAGTTGGTGTAGCCTCAAGGTCAAGGTAACTTGATTCTGTTACATATTAGTTGTAACCGTTATATACTGATCAAATATAAATGGGGCTTAGAGTGTATTATATGCTAAAACATTGTTCATAACATTATTCTTTATGTTTTAATTCCGTTGTGCATTATGTTATCAATGTTATTAATCCTAGATGTAAGATCTAAACAATCTTGAGCAAAAACAATCTAAGGAGTTCTATCAGACTCCACAATTGGTATCAGAGCCTGGTGGCTCATAATCTAGGATCTACAAGGTGTTTTGGTGTCGTATCTATGAAGGAAAAGAGGTAGAAATTTTCTGTCTTGGTTATCATGTCGAATCAGGTGATATTAGGGTTTTTTAGCAACCCTAATTCGATATAACAGGAAGTTTGTTTAAAATTGTTTTTGATTGGTCAGGGGGGGACTAGGATCTCTGGTTAATAAGGATAGGACCAATAGTTCTTATGACTGATTACTCTTATGGGAAGTAAATAAGGATATGGTAACAAAGTGCTAAAGAAAACTATTAAAGATGTTGAGCAGGTTTATGCTGAACTACTTTTGCAAAAGAAAAATACTAGACAAGAAGAATGAGTTGAAAGGCTTCAAAGAACTTATTGATGCACTTCCTCAAATAAGATCAACTGAATTTCCATTCATATTAAAGATGCATAATTGCTTTTGGAAGCATCAGAAGAGGTTATGAAGGAAATTAGAAATCCAAGAAAGTTATAGAGGACACTACATCAAGCACCATTACTGAGACTCTTACAATGATCAAGTTCAGAAATAATGGATCAAACTTTTGATAGGATGCAAAAACTTATTAGTCAGTTAGAGATTCGAGGCAAAGTTATTTTACAAGAGGACATGAACTTTAAAACTGTTGAGAAGTCTTCCATCTGAATGGAAGACTCATGCTTTGATCTGGAGGAACAAAGAGGAAATAGAGACCATCAGTTTAGATGAATTATACAACAACCTGAAGATATATGAACCTAAAATTACAGGATTATCAAGTACAAGTCAAAATACACAAAATGTGGCTTTTGTGTCCTCCAATAGCACTAACAGCAATTAAGCTTAGCACAATATGAACCAGTACTCTGGATATGGTGTTAGTGTTGCTCATACTCAAAGTAATCTACATCTAGAGGATAACTTAGTGATGCTGTGTCTGTGCTTTACTAGCTAGCCAAAAAAGTGGGGGGGGGGGGGGGGTGGGGAAAAAAACCCAAAAAATTTTTTTTTTCCCTTTTCCTAAACTTGCACGAGAGGATCTAGAACAAATTGATCCTGATGACCTAGAAGAAATGGATTTACAATGGGAAATGTTTAGGCTGACAATTAGAGCTAGGACGATTCATCCCAGAGGATAGCTATGGATATTAGAGTTAGATGTAAATGGTCAAAGAGTTAGATTTGACAGGACTAAAGTGCGATTGCTATAACTATAATAAAAATTGGTCACTTTGCAAGAGAATGTAGAGCTCCTAGAAATAAGGAAAACAGAGGAAAAGAGAATAGTAGAAGAACTGTGCCAGTGGAAACTCCCACTGTAAATGCCTTGGTTGCTCAAGATAGAATTGGAGGGTATGACTGGAGTAACAAGCTGAAGAGGCATCCTACAAACTTTGCTTTTAATGGCACATAATCTTCAGGAAAGTTCTTCCAGTTAGACTCTGAGGTGATTCATGTTTAAATCATGTATAAAGTTTTATGCTACTCTCAAAGGAACATTATGATAGTTTGTTTTCAGATTACAAAAAGGCTCATTTAATTTAGTATCTTATAAAGCAGAGGTTTAGATTCAGTAAGAACTAGACTAGCTTACTATAAGAAAAATGAGGTTGTGTTTGAAGGGAGCATTAATGTTTTAAATCTTGAAGTTAAACTAAGAGATAATGCTTTAGTTTAAAACAAAAAGAAATTGGAAAAAGCAGAAAAAGAAAGAGATGAGTTAAAACTAACATTAGAGAAGTTTCAAAATTCATCTAAATCTTTAAATAATTTGATGGAAAGTCAAGTCATTGACAAGTTTAAAACTGGACTAGGATTTAATGCAGCTTCTTCTACTGCAGCTTCTCCTGCAGTAGAAAGTTTTGTGAATACATCAGAGATGTTAGAAAATCAGGAGCATAATAAGTCCAAATCTGATAAGGGATATCATGCAGTTCCCCCACCTTATATAGGGAACTTCATTCCCTTCAAACCTGATCTAACGTTTATGGATGAAATAGTTGAAAGTGAGATTTAGATGTTACATACTTATTGTTAACACCTAGTAATGTTAAGAAAGTTGAATCAAATCATGAGTCTGCTGGGGTAAAAAGTAATGGTGATGCAGTAGAACCTAAAACTATTAGGAAGAACAGCTTTAGACCTCCAATCATTAAGGATTGGAATTCTGATGATGAAAGTGAGGTAGAAATTATACCTAAGGATAAAACTGTTAGTTCTAGCACTGAAAATGATAAAATTTGTTAAGTTCTATTAGGGAAACTAGTCGAGAGGTAGAAACATCTAAACAAAAAAAAAACATATTCCTAGAGGGAACCAATGAAACTGGAACAATTATGTCCCAAAGACTAGGAAGTGACTTTAAAATGATTAATTAAAGCTTGTTTGTTTTGTGGGTGTTTTGAGGCATCTCTATTATGTGTGTGTTAAAAAGGTTATAAGACTGAGTGTTTAGAACAACTCAAGTAGGGGAATCACAGAACTTTGCTAATATAAATGACTCACCCTTTACCCTATTAATAGAATATTTTGTTCCACCAATCAGTACTAACCAGGTCTGGACTAAAATAAATATTGTTGGTGTAAGTGTTAATACTACTGTCAGACCAATGAATCTGCTGGCTACGAAACCAACTGTGAATCATTCCTAGACCAATATCAATGCTTTACAAAAAGGAATATGTCACAAGTCACTGAAGGCAATTTAAAAGTATTCAGCAATACTGAAACATTATTTTTTCTCAATAAAAGGTTTAATATGTTAATGGTAAAAGATACGACTGCTAGGGATATAGTAGTGGTAAGTGAAAACTAGGGAAAAGGGGGTAATGTTGTTAAGGCCTCAGGACATGCAGGTTTAGAAAGCCAAAAATAGTAGTGCATCAAATACTTTTAAGAAATATTCTTACATTGATGCACGAGGCATATCCAAGTCTATAATGGCTTGGATCCCCAAAAGAGTCTAATTATCTTACTTTATGTTTAGGACAACCCACAACAGAAGGAGTACAAGGAAAAAGAAGTTATTGATAGTGTTTGCTCTAGCCACATGACTGGAAACAAATGCTATCTTACTGAATATGAAGTTTATGATGATGGTTTTGTTTCCTTTGGAGATGGTAAAGGTAGAATTTTTGGAAAAGGTAAAATTAAAACCAAGCACATAGAGATAAGGCACCATTTCATCAAAGATTCTTATGAGAAGAAGTTGATTCAAGTGATCAAGATTCACACAGATCAAAATGTTGCAGATCTTCTCACAAAGGCTTTTGAAGTTAGTATATTTAACTTTCTGAATGCTAGCATTGGAATGCTTAACCTCTAAAGCATTGATTGAGGGGAGGTTATGCACATATGATGCTTGGAAAGAAATATGACAACAGTTGATAGTTGATTTCAAGTTAGTGCTGTTGGACTAACTTACTACTGGTAAGTAAAATTAATACTGCTAGTTATATTTACTACTGCCGTGTTAACACTGTTGTTATATTTAAGATTGTAAGTTATTGAGAGAAAAAACCAAAAACAGATAGATGTGAAAAAGTTGAGCTTAAAGAAATAAGACGATGTGTGGTGTGCATTGATAACACAGAAAGAGCCTGCCCTCACTGTGACGTTTCAAAAACAGACAGAGTGTATAGTCATGAGCACATCATATCAGAAATAAAAATGTCGCCGTGAGATTGCAAATTAGAAAGAGAGCTGTGGGAATTAAAAATAGACAGAGTGTTGTGTGTGGAGCTACTTTGAATTCTAAGAGATATAAGTGAGATGACAAAACATAAGAGAGCTGAGTGTTTACGCGTAGCTTTTGGTTTGGCCTCGACATACAGCTTTCTTAACTTTATTCATGCCGGCGTCTATGCATAAATATGGATTGTTTGCCTATAATTATATTTATCCGCCTCACAACAAGATGTTATAGGTCTTATAAAGTCAACTTGGGTCTTGTTAAGTATAGGATAGTTGGGTTTAACTGGCTTGGATTGTATTTTACTATTGTCCGTTGTTTTGGGCTCAAAGCTAAGATATGCCAAAGCTCCACGGACCAAGTAGATAAGCCAATATGTCCTACATGTTGGCTAGGGCTATAAATGGAAACCCTCTCCAACATGGAGAAGGTGTTGGTTGCATTTGATCACTTGTAACTCACCACTTTCTCTCTCTAATCTAATATTCCAAGTTCTTTTCTTCCTTTCTTTTCTTTCTTTCTTATTGCTGGCTAATCAACGGCTTATTTGGGTTTGCTTATTTGTTTTGTAAGGTTTTGTATTGTTGTGATAAACATCGTTGGTATTCACTCGCCAAGGGGTGTTTAGGTTGGGATTCGTGGTATTAAGCTCTTAATTCGTCGCTTTATGTGGATATTAACGCACACATTCTTTCATAAGTTTTTGAGGTTTTAGTTTGTTAAGCTTCTTCATTTTTTAATCTACTCATTCTAAAGCTTATTTTGTAGACATATCATGTCTTAGATAAGTTATTAAGTTATCTAATAAGCTTATTCTATTCGGCTTATTTTTTTTTCTTTCTTCTTATTCACAACGTGGTATTTTTGGTTTGAGTTAGAAGTGTCACAAGAGTCATGTCTCTTTTTGTTTGATCTTCAAACTAATTTCTTAGTTTTCTTGATTTTGGTTGCTTATTTTGAGCTAATTCCGTAGCTTATTTCGAGTTATTCGAGTCTCTTTGAGGTGAACTTATTACTTTTTAAGTGGTTCCCAAAACCGGTGTTGTGATTAGGAAACAAGATCTCACAATTTGTGCTTCACTAGAAAAGGACTAGTTGTTTGTTAGTGTAAGTGGTCCACACTTGAAAAAAGACACCGAGCAGAATATGTCACAAGAAAAGCGAAACATGTAGGTTTATTTGTTAAGCGGAATATGTACGTTATTTGTTAAGCGGAATATGCAGGTTGTTCGTCAAGCGAAATATTACAATTAACTAAAACAAAACTCTGCCAAAAATTTTGAAATTCAAGCGAAATATGTTCAAGTTCAGGCGAACATCAGTATGTGTCAAGCGAAATCTGTTGAATGTCAATCCCGAACATGCATTTCTGGTTCAAGCAAAATATGTTGAATTTTCAATTCGAAACATGAAAATTTAAGTTTAGCGAATAAGTTTTCAATTCAGCGGAATGTGCAGTTATCCAGTATTCAAGGGAATGTGTAATTTCTGAAGCGAAATATGTTATTTCTAAGCCAAGCGAAATATGCAAGAGTTTAAGCGAAACATGTCAACTTTAGTTTAACCAAATTTTTATTCAAATCAAGTCTACTTTCACGGTTTTCTATTGATTTTGTAAAATCCCGACAAGTTATCTTTTTCTTCTCGGTTTTAATCATAGAGTTGTAAAATCCCGTGGAAGATAATTGCATTCTCTCTCACCACAATACAATCAACACTTCATAACACTTAAGATCCGATATCCATTCACAACTTCATCAAAATGTTCAATATACCAATTTGCCACTCAAACATCTAGTGTTCTTGATATGACATAGTTTCTTTCGTGTTCCCAATTTCTAAGTTCAAAAGAAGACCACAGCTTTCACGAATTTAAATGCATGAACAGTCTTTCGAGCTATTAAGGTCAAAACTAAAGTTTCTCATAGAAACTTTACAAGTTTGGTAACATACCTTTCTTGAAGGGAACATTTATCTCATGACTCTTGGAGTTACGAGAAAATTATCTTACCAAAGAAATTATTTTCTCAGAATAATTGCAAGAATACTTTGACAAAACTCAGAACATATTGAAAAAAGCTTTCAAGTTCAGAAATAAAAGCGTGTATGCAGAAATATGCAAGTATGATGCTCAAATCATTTCGATGCAATGATCTTTAACAGGGATTTCCCTCGGGAAATACATGCTTGAGTTAATTCTTCATCAACAATGAACTCCACAAGTGTTGAAACAAAAGAAGTTAATGCAAACACAAGAAGATCAGTCAAATCTAACTCCAGCATTGAATGTTGATTCATTAAAAGTTGATTTAGTTGTCATACAAAACACTTGTTCTGAGACAGAAGACAGTAATTCAGTGCCTGCATCTAGCAAATTAGTAAAGGAATGCCGCTTGAATTCTGAAACAAAAGATGTGCATGCAATCAAATACAAGATGTCAAAAGCAAAAGAAAGATGCATGGCATATTTTCGATCTCTTCATTCACACTTAAAGTTACTTCCAAAAGATGACTTATAGGCACTCGCATCAAACATGGATTCAAACGGGCATTCATGTCACTCTTTGGTCAAGATGTTGATACTTTCACAAGAACAATGCTCCTCAACGTAGATCAACTACAAAAGCAACTTGACAAAGATGAATTTCAAGAAGATGGATCCATGACAGCCTTTTGGGTGGTAAACAACCAGTTCCAAAAGTTCATCGATTCAAAGTTTACATTGGATTATGACAGTCAAATGACAGACACGTACTTTGTTGAATACACTGGAATCGAGGTTCAACACTTCAGAGATACACTACTCCAACACCTGGGTAATGTTAAGAAGTCCGTTGCTGAAAGAACACGTCATCAAAGACAGTATGAAAGAAGGGTGAATAAAAGACAGATGCAGACGCAAGAGAGTAAGATTCATACGGGTAAAGCAGTGGATAATGGTTTGGTTGTCATGGAAAGCAATGGAACAGAATCAGAAGTCCAAGATGACAGCAGCAGGTCAGGGAATGATACAGATGCTGATGATGCAGATATCAGACCATGTATAAATAAACGATAAAGAGCCAATGGCTTGAGATACAATTGACTGCTAATTGCATATCTTTTGCTATAGGACAACAGGCTATTGTGCAACCAAAATCATTATGAAGGTAGGCGTTGACCAATATCATGAAAACATGTCAATGTTTTTATAAGGTCCTATTTTGATTCATCATCTGATAACCTAGACAAACTGATATACTCAAACATTCTATCGGTCTGAGAATATTTTACTTCTAAAAGACTGTTTGCCTAATTTCAAAAGATTTTTCAAGAATGGAAGCACATTGTATTGCTCTCAAACTTAATTATCAAAATCAAGCTTTAAAATCGAGGCAACATGGTCAAATTTTGAATGAAACAAGTAATAAAGCCAAGATTGAAAAGTGAATTGATGTAATTAAAACAATGAACATCGAATTAGAAAATAGTGTGGCTAATTACGTAAGGAAAATGAGATTGAAACAAACATTACAACAGATTGGTATGTCTATTAAATTTCGAGATCTAAAGACTTGCAGAATAGACAACATTTTTGCTTGCTATAATGCTGATATTAAAAGCTCAGATTTCAGAAAAGGTTTTTGCAATTGTTGCTTTAAATAAGACTCTTAAGAAGTTAAAAGGAAACTAGTGTTAGATACTATCTTAGTTTGATAAATATCAATTTCTGGGGAACCGGGTTTTA
Source organism: Tanacetum coccineum (assembly GCA_026074375.1). Classification (NCBI taxonomy): domain Eukaryota; kingdom Viridiplantae; phylum Streptophyta; class Magnoliopsida; order Asterales; family Asteraceae; genus Tanacetum; species Tanacetum coccineum. The sequence goes on from BQNB010019140.1 coordinate 14,022, forward strand.
CCATAAATAATGAAACTAATACGTTGTTAGACAATCGATGTGTTTAAATTATGAAAGGGCTCAAATGTCAACACGGTTTTGCCTACCAAGTTGTGCGCGAATAATAAAAAAGGAATTTGTCAAAACCAGTCACTCTTCATTATTTGCCATAAGAAAACAGAATCCCCTTTGAAAACCTAATCACATGATTGATCTAGCTCATCTAGGGATAGTTCTAAGAAACATGCCAAGATTTAGTTAAATGACATAGTTATAATCAATATCTAGATGTGCTAAGAAAAAATACAAGAAGAGATATGAAACTCAACAACTAGTGTGACTACTTATGCTAGAATGCAAACCACTGCTGATGATAGCAACCAAAACCTAGGAGCTTAGCAAACAATCAAACATCTAGGAGTTTGCCTATATCTAAGAGTAGTCGCGTAACGATAACGGTTGTGCCCAAAGCAGATCACTCTAAGAGTTCTAGTTCTTTCTCAGATTCTAAACAAATTGTTTATTCTACATGTTATAAGTGTGTCTTTAATGCAAATCATGATGCTTTGTTTAACAAAAACTCTGTAGGAAGTAAATCCAGTGTAAGAATTCAATCCATAAGACAAGAAAACAGTCACCAACCCATAGATCAAAAGAATCATACTCAGAAACCTGGTAGGCAGATCTTTACAGGACATAGGTTTTCTCTTAATAAGACTTCCGCTGTGTATGAGAAAACATCTCCTAGATCTGATCTTAGGTGGAAACCCACGGGTAAGAATTTTCAAATATGTTGGTCTTAGGTGGATTCCTATAGGAAAGTTATTCGACTCTTGCACAAGCAAGGTTGGCAGTGAAACCCACTGGTCAAATGTAGATATCCTTAATATTCATGAATGCAAACAAACTCTGGATGTAAGTGCAGGTACATCAATCAATGTTCAGAAGGAACAAAGTCTTGATTTAAGTGCATGTACCTTATGTAATGTCAACAAGGAAAATCTTAGAGTATGGTTGCTGAAAAAGCTGATATCTCAGAAACCATTGTCAAAGTGGATTCACAAATGATGATACGGTAAAATGTCGTTGATTATAACAAAATCAAGCCTAGGAAACCTCTAATGTCAACCGACGTTTGAACAAAACGGTTCAAGCCTTTACACCACATTGTCAACAGATGTTAATCAAGCAGCTCTGAGACTTAACAACGTCAATGAGATGAATTTGCTAGTCGGGTCCTTTGTTTGCGATTATTTCAATGGAGAAAAAATCAAGTTGTTTTATTAGTTTCTTCGTCTCTTTACTACTGATTTGCATCAAATAAGTCAATAACAACATGATTCAAACTTCATACACTTCACTTTGATACAACTGTGCACTGCTTAATGAAACTCTTCGATTTGTAAATATTTTTTATTTATAGAAAATTTTGAAAAAAAAAATATAAAACCAACAAAAAGAAAAATAGATATATATAACAACTAGAAAAATAAAATATAAAATCAGAAAATTTTTCAAAAATACCAAAAAGAATCTTCTCGACAAGTCTCTTAAAATCGATAGCATTTAAGTACCTAAAAATGTTGATTAACATCGACACGGGCGTGTAAATGAAGTTCGAGCAAGAATTTCAAATTCTTTCAAAACATGTCATTTCTAAATTTTTCTTAATGACTTATGTACACTTTTAGTGCCATATTAACTCCGGTCCCCGAATGTAATAGGGAAGTGTACGCTTCAGTGCGCGTAATCTAAAAATAGAAGAGAAGTCTTCTATCATGTGTTTTTAAAATCGCTGAACACGATTTTTCAAAAAGAACTTTCAATGTCAACTTGTCCACAATAGAAGTTGTGGTATCTTTCCATAAAAGTGGTATTGTTAAAATTTTGTGTTCAACACTCCCTTCCTCGAATAATTTTTAAAAGAATTGTAGTACGTAGAATGTCATTTTAAGTGAATCAATTTCTGAGGGGGAGCTTTTTAAAACCAAAGCCTTTTACTGTGTTGGGTATATTTCATAAATGTCAATTTTATGTATCCAAACACATTTTGTGAAATTAAAATGTTGAAACTTAATGTCACTTAATAATATACATTGTTTACTAAGGCATCTACTACGTCTTTATTATTTTGTATGGGTGTTCATATCAATTTTTCATTCCAATGTCAAGTTTTAATAAATATTGGAATCCCACATATACTATTGAAGGGGAGCAATCTGAAAAATGAATAAATGCAATATCATGGTATAATTTTTCTCCCCATGGAATTTTTCATGTCAAATTTTAATAAATTGGTAATTCAAATACTAGGTGTTTTATTATTTAAAATAAGGGGAGAAAATGTGATGAAAATATATTATAGGCGAATGTGATCTTTAAGACTCTAAGTGCAACTCTTTCCTTTATGTGCTAAACAATACGAATCTCGGAGCACGAAGTGTCAGGGGGAGTATTTGAAAATAAACAATGTCAGAAAATAGTTTTATGGTTCGATCTCATACCTAACAACCTATTAATTTCACAACAATTCTAAAGTCATAAGGTGGTTAGGTTAGGAATAAGTCATACGATCCAACCAGAACCGGAGGGATCTACCCAAGGACATCTCATAGTTAGAAATAGCAGTCCTTAGGTATGAATGGAGAAGATGTGTATAAAGGCGAAAAAATGCAGACTAATAAGATTATGCTAAACACTAGAGACAATCACAAAAAGGTGTTAGTAATGACTCTTGGTAAGATTGCTATAGGGTTGGATAGATGAAAAAAGGAATGTATGAGAAAGGGGTGAAAACAAAGGCAGGCCTGCCAAAACCACTTTGCAGAAACCGGGGTCAATACATAATCTATTCAAATCACAAAATATGTTTGTTGATATTGAAGAAAGTCGTCATGGACCTCATGAATGAAATGCACTAACCCTTCCCAACCATCAGGTTTCTCTCAAAAAGAAAATTGTTCTCAATTTGTCCAGATGGATACACACGTTATTCTATTGACATCTACTCCGAGATTGTTCAATATTGATATAGGTGCAGTCTGCTCCAGCCTCTTGATTACTAAAACCAAAAGTGCCAAATCGAGTTCTAGAGCCAGAAGAGATCAAAATTATAAATCTCATTAGGACACAGTGTCAAAAATATACTTGATGAACACCATAAAGTTCACAAAGTTGTAAAACAAAGAGTCCAAAATGAATTATCCCTTGAGATCTTGTCCAAAAAAAACATACCGTGTTGATACTCTAAGTGTTCACTGTGAAGATGGAAATCTGCTTGAGCCAACATCAAACAAGCTGCTTGGTAGGTGAATTTGCACGTTTCTATATGAATCAAGCTATGAGTAACTGGATATCAGTTTTGGTTCTAAGTAAATGAATTGATGATTTAATCAGAAAGATAGTAACTATCTGATTCACTCTTACCATGTTGTCTGCTTTGAGATGTTCTGGTAATGAGAACTAGCAAGCATGGTGAATCTAATACATCCTGTGTTAGCAATGTTCCTATACTTTGAGCTAGAATAACCCTGTCAAGGAGATTCTTTGTAATCTACTGATCGCAGTATAGTTAATTTATACTATAAAATGGGAACGAGGTTAATACAACCGAACTCAAAATGAATTGACAAAAGCACATATCATCTTTTATTGCTAATCTGACTTATTTTAGCGTTTAGAGGACGGTGTTGCAGCCTCATTCCAGCGAAGTCGGATTCATAAATCACATCCTCATACTCAAGCTTTCAAAGTCAATCATTTAACATCAAGACAGTTGATTCTAATCTTCCCCACCATCAAAGAGCCTCATAATCAAATAAAGAATCGTCAATTAGGGAGATTGTTAGACTTATAATCATATATGTCAAACAAGAATGTAACAAGTATGAGCATGTTGGTCAAGAGCACAAGATGATCAAGGAAGTCAAATCAAGATGAATTCTAAGGCAAGGAGATGATGCAAGATACAAGCTCAAGAACTCAAAGTAAAAATGATAAAGGCTCAAGATCAAGATCACAAAGCATGAATGAACAAAGCCATTACAAACAAGACAAGATCAAAACAAGGCAAAGCATAAACATCAAAAGTCATATCTTCAACGTTGGGGGAGACAATGATAAAACAAAGCAACCTCCTACAAGAATGTTATCGGTCATACAAGAATGTCAACACAAAAGATCAAGTCCTTCACATTATAGAAGACCATAACATCGGAGGAGTTTGAAGAAAGAGACCTCAACATTGAGGGAGATTGTTAGCCTTAATTATATTAAGTCAAACAAGAATGTTATCGGTCTTATAAAGTCAAATTAGGTCTTGTAAAGTGATAGGCTAGTCGGGTTCAATAGGCTTGGCTTGTAATCTAATATTGTTTATGTTTTGGGCTTAAAGCCCAAGATATGCCAAGCCCAGCCCAAGTAGAAAAGCCCATATGCCTACATGTTGGCTAGGGGTATAAAAGAAACCCTCTCTATACATGGAGAGGGTGTTGGTTGCATTTGATCACTTATAACTCACCACTTTCTCTCTCTAATCTAATATTCCAAGTTCTTTTCTTCCTTTCTTTTCTTTCTTTCTTATTGCTGGCTAATCAAGGGCTTATTTGGGTTTGCTTATTTGTTGTGTAAGGATTATATTGTGGGTAGTCAATTCTAGTGTGCTTGTGATGAATAGAGGTATATGGTTGTATAATTATTAAAAAGGGGTTAATACTGTCTGACAAGTTTTAAGTACTGCGGGACAATATTAGTACTGCCAGGCTAATTTTAGTACAGCTAGGCTAAAATTAGTATTGCTATGATACCGTTAGTACTGTTTGAGGCATATATATTTATTGGATTTGATTATAGACGTTGAGATGTTTTCTGCCAAATTATTTCGCTTACCGGGGTCTTATAATTTTGGATTTAATTCTTGTTCTTTCCTTTCATGCATAAGATTACTTCTGGATAAAGATTTAATTTTTATTCAAGTTGAGTACAAATCAAAAATCTTAAGTTTCTATCAATAAAGCTAAATTAAACTGACCAAAATACACATACTCTCCCACCGAACCATATCCCACGATCGCTACTCACTCTTTTCACTATCAACAATGGCAAGTTTACAATTTTGTGATACTCATAACTTGGTCGCCTACCTCAAGAAATCCGAAGGAAGTGAAGGTTTTCACCAGATTGTGGATTTTCTAAATTCTAGTCACATCAAGTATGCTCTTACTGAAAATCCACCTATCTATAAGTCTTTCATTAAACATTTTTGGCAAACTACTTCTGCAAGCACACTTGAAGATGGAGAAGTAGGAATAACTGCTACCATAGATGGACAACTCAAGACTGTCACTGAAGCATCTCTTAGAAGACATCTCAAGTTAGAAGATGCTGATGGTATTAGTTCTTTACCTAATACTGAGATCTTTGAACAGCTAGCTCTTATGGGGTATGTGTCCAATACTGATAAAGTTAACATTTCAAAATGGGACCACTTTTTCCTCAGAGGAGATTTTTTAATTCACACCATTCTTCATTATTTGAGTCCTAAGAAGACTGCTTGGGAACAGTTTAGTAGCAATATAGCAACTGCTATTATATGCTTGGCCACAAACAGGACTTTCAAGTTTTCAAAAATGATTTTTGATGCCATGGTGAAAAACTTGGATAGTCCACACAAATTTTTTGATGTATCCAAGATTTATTCAAATCATTTTGAACAAACAAAAGAGACTGCTTCAACCTCATACCAGACTTTATATTACCCCTACCCTTACTCAGAAACTTTTTAGTAATATAAAGAGTGCTTCTAAGGGATATACTAGGGTGGACATTCCTTTATTTCCAACTATTGCTTTTTCAAGGTCTTAATTATGCAGTGTCGAAGGATCAACAGCCCTAGTTATGTCCATCTCACACACCTCTGGGTGCTTACCACCATCTACACAACCACCTCTTCCATCACCATTAGGACAACTCTCAAACAGGTAAAACTAAGGTTCTCTCAGCCACAGTTCTCCTTCTTAAACCCATGATGCTGTTGTTGGCTGTTCCACAAGGGTAGATGTCAGACTTGGAGGGGCTGTCACTACTATCTCTAGCTTAGATGCAGGACAGGGTAGTGGTAACATTAATAAGACCCCATCAATGCCTCATGATTCACCTCTACCAGGCGGTCACACACCTGGAAGTGATGAGGGCAGAATGCAACAAAAAGAATTGATGGATTAGTTACCAATTGTCAGACAAAGTTTAGTGTTGAGACAAATTAAAAGAGACAAGAAGGTTTATAGTACTAATTTGACAAAGTCATCATGAAGGTGAAGAGAAGTTGGAGGGTGGGGGGGTTGGGGGGGTAGGGGAGGGGGGCGGGAGGGGGGGGGAGGGGGTGGGGGTGGAGGGGGATGGGGCAGGGGGGGGGACGGGAGGGGGGGGGCGGGGGGTGGGGGGGGGGGGGGGAGAGAGTGTGGCGGGGGAATAGGGGGGGGGGGGGGAGGGGGGAGGCTTATGCGGGGGCGTTAGGGGGGGGGGGGGCGAGGGGGGGGGGGTGGGAGAGTAAGGGTATAGGAGGGTGGGGGGGGGGGGGGGGAACGGTGGGGGGCGAGGAGCGGGTGGGAGGGAGGGGGGGGAAAGACCTAAGGGGGGGAGGGGGGAGGGGGGGGAGGGGGGGGTCCGGGGGGGGGGGGGTAGGGATGGTGGTGGGGGAGGGCGGGGGGCGGGGGGGGGGGGGGGTGGGGGGGTCGGGAGGGGGTGGGCGGAGGGGTGGGAGGTGGGGGCAGGGGGGGCGGAAAGGGGGGGGGGGGGTGGGGGGGTTAGGGGGGGGGTAGGGGATACGCGGGAAGGGGGGGGGGGGGAGGGGCGGAGGGAGGGGGGGAGGGAGACCACAAACCCGACCCCAGGGGGGGGGGCGGGGTGGGGGGGTGCGGGGGCGGGGGGGGGGAATAGTGGGGGAGGGGGGACGGGGGGGAAAGGGGCGAAGGGGGGTGGGGGGGGAAAGGGGGTCGGGGGAATTGGGGCTGGGAAGAGGGGAGGGGGGGGGGGGCGAAGAGAGGGCCGGGGGAGGGGGGGGGTTAGGGGGGGGGGGGGGTCGGATGGAGGGGGTGGGGGGGGGGTAGGAGGGGGAAGGGGGGGGCGGTGGGGGGGGGGGAAGAAGAGGAGGGGGGTGGGGGGCGGGGGGGGGGGGGCGGGTCGGCGGAGTGAGGGGGGGGGGGGGGGGGGGGGGGGTGTGGGGGGGGGTAGGGGGGCGGGGGGAGGGGGGGGAAGGGGGGGGGGGGGGGGGGAGGAGGGGCTGGGGAGGGAAGAGGGGGGGAGGGCGGGGTATGGTGGGGGGGGGGGGGGTGGGGAGTGGGGGGAGGGGGGGGACCAAGGCGAAGGAGGGGATGGACAGGGGGAGGGGGCGGGGGAAGGGCGGGGGAGGGGGGGGGGGAAGGAGAATGGGGGGGGGGGGGGGGGGGGAGGGGTGAAATGGATGGTAGGGGGGGGGAAAAAGGGACGGGGCGAGGGTAGGGGGTGGGTGGGGGGACACGGGGGGGTGGTGGGGGAAACGGGGCGCAGGGGGGAGGGAGGAGGGTAAAGGGGGTGTGCGTGGGTGAGGGGGGGGGGGGGGGGGGAGAGAAAGGGGGTGAGGGGAGGGGGGGGGGGGGGGGGGGGGGGCCGTGGCGGCCAGGGGCGGGGGGGGGGGGAGTGGGGAGGGGAGGGGGGGGGGTGGAGGGGGTGGGAAGGGGGGAGAGAGGGGGGGGGGGGGGGAGGGGGGGCGGGGGAGGCAGGGGACTGGGGGGGTGGGGGGGAGGGTGGGGGGAAGGGGAAAAGGGGGGAGGGTTAGGCGGGCAATGGGGAGTGGGGGGGGGGGGGATGTACGGGGGTGGGGCGGGGGGGGGGTGGGGGGGGGGGAGAGGTGGGGCACTAGGTGGATAGCGGGGAGGGGGGGGGGGGGACCAAGTGGGTGAGGGGGAGGGGTAGGGGGGCATAATAAAAAAACAAAAAAAAATATACAAAAGAGACAATAAAATAAAAATAAATTATATAAAACAGCGGAGGGGGGGGGGTAGGGGTTGGGGGCTGGAGTAATAAAGGGGGGAGGGGGAAGAGGGGTGGGGGGGAAGGTGGGGGGGGGGAGGGGAGGGGGTGAGGAGGTGTGGAGGATTACGGGGAGGGTGGGGTGCAGGGGGAGGGGGGTGGGGAGTACAAGGTAAGGGGGGTGGAGGTGGTAGGTGTGGTAGGGGGGTGGAGGGGGGGGGGGGGGGCGGGGGGGGAAAGGGTCGACGGTACGAAGGGGGGGTCTGCGGCGGGGGGAGGGAGGGGGAAGGGGTGGGTAGGGGCGGGGGGTCAATGGGGGGGCTAGAGAGGGAGGTTAATAGGGGGGGGATAGGGGGAAGGGGGGGGGTGTGTGGAGGGACAGGAGGGAGGAGGGGGGGGGGGCAAGGGTGTGGGGGAGGGGGGGAGGGGGGGGAGGGACGAAGAAGGGGGGGGGGGGGGGGGGGTGGGGGGGAGTATGAGGGGGGGAGAGACAAGGGGGGAGTAGTGGAGGGGGGGGTAAGGGTGGGGGTGGGGGGACGGTGGGGGGGGGGTGGGGAGGGGGGGCAAGGGGGAAGGAGTGAAAGGGGGGGAGTGAAGGAGGGGGAGGGTATGAACTGTGGAAGGGGGGGGGAGGAGGGGGTGGGGTTCCTATGGGGAGCCGGGGGGGCATGGGGCGGGGAGGAGCAGATGAGGGAAAGGCGGGGTGGAAGGGGGGGGGGGGAGGCTGGGGGGAAAGGCGGGGGGGCGGAAAGGCGGGAGGGGCGGGGATGTAGGTGAGGTCCCGGGGAGGGGGTTCAATGCATTGGTTGAGGTAAGGGGGGGGGTGGGGGGGAGATGGAAGGGGGGGGGGGGAAGGGGAAGTGAGGGGGGGGAAGGGGGGGCTAGGAGGGAAGGGGGGGAGGGTAAGGGGGGGGGGAGAGGGGTCGAGGGGGGGGGGGGGGGATGGGGAGGACAGGTGGGGAGGGGGCTGGGAGGGGGTGGAGGGGAGGGGGGCAGAATGGGGTGGAGGGGGGGGGGGAGGAGAGTGGGGGTCGGGAAGGGTGGGTGGGAAGGGCGGGGGGGGGAGGGGGGAGGGGGAGGGGGGGGTGGAGGGGAGGGGAATGGAAGGGAGGGGGGGAGGGGAGGGGGTAGAGGATGGTGTAGGAAAGGGCATGTGGGGTGGGCGGGGGAGAAGGGCGGGGAGGAAAAGGGAAGAAGTGGTGGAGGAGGGAGGGGAGTGGTGGGGGTGAGGGGGGGGGGGGGAGGGCGAACGAAGGGGGGGGGGGTGGAAGGAGGGGGGGGAGGGCAGGGGAGAACGGGGTGGGAAGAGGGGGGGGGGATAGGGGGGTGGGGGAGGAAAAGGGAGGGGGGTGAGATGGCGAGACAGATTAGGGAAAAGGGGGGATAACGTGGGTGAGGGGGAGGGGGGGGGGTGAAGAAGGGGGAGGGGTGGGCTGGGGGGGTGGGAGGAAGGACTTTAGAGAGGGGGGGTGGGGGGGGGGGAGGGGGTGGAGGGGGGGGGGAGGAGGAGGGAGGGAGAAGGGGGTGGGGGGGGGGGGGAGAGGAGAGGGGTTCGGGGGGGGGCCGGGGAGCAGGTGAGGGAGGGGGGGAGGGGTGTGGGGGACGGGGGAGTATGGAGGGGGGAAGGGTGGGGGGGGAGGGAGCGCGGGGGGAGGGGGTGGGGGAGGTGGGGGGGGGATGGGGGGGGGGGGTGGGGGGAGGCGGTAGGGAGAGGGTAATGGGGGAGGGTAGAGGGGGAATGGGGGAGGCGGTGGAGGGGAGGCGGGAAAGGGTGGGGGGGAAGGGACGAGGGGGGGGGAAAGGGGGGACAAATAAATAAAAAAAAAAAAAAAAAAAAAAAACAAAAAAAAATTAAACATAAAATAAAAATAACAATAAATTACAAAACAAATAAAAACAAAATTCAGCTAGGAGGGACAATGGGGAGGGGGGAGGAGGAGAAGCGGAGGGGGGGGGACGTGGGAAGGAGGGGAGAGGGGCAAAGGGGGAGGGTGTGGGAAGGATAGGAGAGTAGGGGAGGAAAGGGTGAAGGGAGAATGTGGGGGGGGGGGGAGAGGGATGGGAGGGGAGGGGGGATAGGGGAGGGGCAGTGAGGGAAAGAGAGAACGGAGAGTGAAGAGGGAAGTGGAGGGAGGAGAGGGGTGGGGGAAATGAGGGGGAGGAGGGGGAGTGGGGGGGGGGGGAGGGGGAGGGGGGGGCAAAGGGGGGGGTTGGGGGTATAGGGGGCAGGAGGGAGGGTAGGAGGGGATAGAGGGTTGGGGGGGAGTGGGAGTAGGGAGAAGGAGGGGGGGGGTGAGAAGGGAATGGGGTGGGGTAAAGGGATAAAGAAGGGCAAGAGTAGTGAAGGGGGGGGGAATTAGGTAAGTGTAGAGGGGGGCAGGAAGAGTAAGGAAGGGTGGTAGGGGGTGGGGGGAGTTGAGAGGAGGGGGGGGGAGTAACGGCGGGAGGGGGGGTGGGAGAGGGGGCTAGGGTTGGGAGGGTAGGCGGGGAGCCGGGAGGCAGGGAAGGGGAAAAAGGGAATTAGGTTGGGTGGGAGGGCAAGTGGAAGGATGAGAAGGGAGGGTGGGTGGGGTGGGGGGGGAGGGAAGGGGGAAGGGGGGGAGTAACGTGGGGGGGTAATGGGGGGGAGCGTTGAGACGGGTCGGGAACGAAGGCGGCGCGGAAGGGGGGGGTGGGGGGGGGGGGGGGGGGGGAGGGGGGAAAGGGGGGGAGAGCAGAGTGGGTGGGGGGAGGATGAGGGGCGGAGTGGGGGGGGGGGGAAGGGGGGGGGGGGAGGAGGGGTGGGTAGGACGGGGGGTCAGGGGAGGGGGTGGGAAAGGGTGACGAGGGGTGTGGAAGGCGCGGGAAGGGGGTAGAGAGATGAAGGGGAAAGGGGGCGAGGAGGGGAGGGTGGGTGGGGGAAGTGGGGGCGGGGGGAGGGAAGGGCGGGGGGAGGAGGGTGGAGGCAAGGGGCGTGGGGGGGTGGGGGGGGGGTAGGGTAAGGGGGGGAGCGATGGGGTGGGGGGTGGTCGGGGGACAGTAACGCGTGGGAGCAAAGAGGGAAAGAATCGGAGAAGGGGGGGTGTGGGGGGGGGGGGGGAGTGGGATGGGACAAAACGGGTTGGTAGGAAGTGGGGAGGGGGTGGGGGGGTGGGTTGGGGGGTTGGGGGGGGAGTTGAGGGGGGGGGAGGAATGGCGGGAACAGAGCCCCCCCCCCCCCCCCCCCCCCCCCCCCACCCCGGTAAGGAAAGGGGGGGGAGGGCGGGGGGGGGAGGGGGGGGGAGGGGCGGGGGGTTGAGGAAGGGGGGGCAGAGGGAAAATGCGGGTTGGTGGGGTGGTGAGGGGGGGGGATGGGGGGGAACGCGGGGAGGGGTGGGTGGAGGGGGTGGTGGGGGAGTAGGAGGGGGGCAGGGGTGGGGGGATGGGGGGGAGGGGGGGGAACAGGAAGTGAGGATGGGGGCGGGAGGGGGGGGGGAGATGGGGAGGGGGGGGGAGTGGGGGAGTGAGGTGGGGAGGGGGAGGGTGGAGGGAGAAGGGGGAGGTGGGTGGGGTGGGGGGGGAGGGGGGGAGCTCGGGGGAGGGGTCGTCTGTGAGGGGTGGGGGGGTGTGAAGCGATAGGAGGAAGAGAGGGGGGAGTGGGGGCGGGGGGGAACGCCAGGGGTCGGGGAGTAAGCGCTGGTGGGGACGGGGTGCTGCGAGAGCAAAGAGGAAGGGGAGGGGGGGGGGAGCGGAAGGCCGAGGACTGAGGAAGGGAAAAAAAAAAAAAAAAAATAATAAAAAATAAAATAAAAAAAAAAAATAGTCAAGTCCAACAAAGCTAGAAGAAGAGCCAAGTTTATTGTATCAGATGATGAAGAAGATTTGGAGGATTCTTCCAAACAGGGGAGGAGGATTGCTGATATTGATCAAGATTCTGATATTTCCTTGGTACATCATGATGCAAACATGCAGGGGAGGTATGAAGACATTTCTACAGCTGAGTTTAATATTAGTACTGCTAAGCCAGTTTCCATTGCTGGTGCAACAGTTACTACTGCTAGTGTTTCTACTACTGAACCAAGTGCTCCCTCAACAACAACAATTAAGAATTATACAAGAACAACAAGAGGAGTGACTATTAGAGAACCCAGTACAAGACAAAGATTATCACCTCAACAACAAATTGATCCTAAAAATAAAGGTAAAGGTAAGATGGTTGAATCAGAGAAACCATCAAAGAAGAAGGATCAAGTCAAGGCAGATGAAGAATTAGCTAAAAGACTTGAAGAGGAGATGCAAGCTGAACTTGAGGAAGAAGCTAGGATTAAAATAATTGCACAAGAAGAAGCTTCTATCGCTGTTTTGACTGCATAATTTGATGTTGTACAAGCAAGAATGGATGTTGATGCTCTATTAGCTTCAAAACTTCAAGAAGAAGAAAGAGAGCAGTTTTCCATTGATGAGCAAGCTAGATTTTTAGTGGAAACAATTATAGAAAGGAAAAGATTCTTTACCACACAAAGGGCTGAACATATTAAGAATAAGCCACCAACCAGAGCTCAACTAAGAAATAAGATAGTTACTTATCTGAAACACTTGGGTAAGTACACTCATAATCAGCTAAAAATCAAGAGTTTGGAGGAGATTCAAAAGTTATATGAAAGGGAACAAAAATGGATAAAGGATTCTATTCCTATGGATTCTGAAGTGGTGGGTAGCAGTGCAGAGAAAGGAGTTGGAAGTAGAAAGAAAACACTTGCTAGGAAAAGAACAGGTGAAAAGGATAGTGAAGAAAGAAGATATGATATCAGGTGGTATCAGAGCCACGTGCTCTTGATCTAAGATCTACAAGGTTTTATAAATCGAAGAAAGAAGATTTTTTTCTATCATAATCAACCAAAAAAGTTGAAGTTGGGTTCTGGTCATAGACTCATGCACTCCTCTTATGGTGATTTCTGGAATACTATTCTATTGATTTAATTGATCTAAGGTATGCGTGTTTATTTATCATTTTTCATGGAGAATTCCCTATTTTCATTTTTTTGGGTTTCGACATGTCTTTGGGTATATTTAGGGTTTACTGCATGACTAATTAGTCGGGTTGTATCACCTTTTCTTGCTTATTAATCATGTCGTGTGTGCTGCTATTATGACTAATCAGTGTATTTAGGATTCATTAATTGTTCTTTGGTTTTGATCATTTACTTTATTAATACTGCCAGGAGATGTCTAAATCTGTTGTTATTACTAATTGTGTGATTGTTACTACTGCAAGTTATTTGGTTACTATGGTTTAGATTAGTGACACTTTAGTAACAAATTAGTGACACTAAAAAGTGTCACTAAAAGAATAGGAGGAAGGAGAATAATGATTAGCGACAGATTTGTGACAGAATAGTGACAGCTTAGCAAGAAACTACTGACATTAAAAAGCGTTGCTAAATGGTATGGGAGGAAGGAGATAGATGTTTAGTGACAGTTTAGCGACAGTTTTGTGACACTATACAAGTGTCGTCTGGATACTTAAAAAAAGGTATCCTTAGCAGTCTAAGGTTCGTTTAAGGCGAAGGTTTTGATACTCCCTGTGATGGTTTTGGCAAGTACAAGTTAGTACTAGTCATTAACAACTTAGTACTTCTTGCATTCATTAGTACTGCTTATATACTTTATACTGTCAAGATCGATACAAGACAGGTTAGTACTGATTGGGCTTCAAGGAAATTTATGCTACCAGGTTCTTTTTTAAGTTAGCATTACGTGTTATTGTTTGCTGGAATGTTCATAGTATACTCATTTCATGAATTAGAGTTGCCAACAGTTAGTGAGGAAATTGTAGTTTAGTTTATACTGTTTACCCCCACCGTTGGAACTTAATTATGACGGGTATAAATTACTACTACTGGGCTTTGAATAGTTTGTAATGCCAGCATATGAAGAGTTAATACTGCCAGGTTCGTATTTAATGCTGCTGTTAGAAGCGTAGTGTTACGTTTCTACTGCTAGGGATCATATACAAGTTAATGCTGCAGTTTCTACTGATTTTATTGGTTACTACTGCTTTATTTAAACAGTAGTATATACTTTCTACTGCTAGCTTTACCCGATATTAGATAACACTTAATTTTGGATCTCGGATAACACACACGGAAGGTTATGATTTTAAATGTTCTTAAACGTTTAAAAGGCTCATTTTTAGATTTATTGGGTTAATTGGTTACGAAGAGGATTATTTATCACTTATTTGAAGTTGAAGTGGAGTTTTTTGGATGCGTGTTCTTATCATATCTTAAAGTGGGTGTTACACTTTAAAGATAACTTGTTCGTGCTTAGAAACGATGTGACGAAGACTTGACAAATCTAGCAAAGGTGTGTGATCTAACTTATGGTGCTCAATGCTTACATTTGCTATCACTTTGGTTATGTGTCTCATAGAAGATGAGGATTTTGTCAAGAGGTTGCGATCTACTTATATTTCACATATTTATTTATGAGTTTGGAGTCACGTGGATAGTACAAGACATAAGACATAAGTTTGAGTTATTCTACTTCAGCATCAAGTTCGTTATACTTAGTTTTCTTCATCACTTGATCATTACATAGAGCCTACAGAATTGAAGATTCAAGAAATGGTTAACATATGGGTTTCAAGGGAAGCTTATTGTCAAAAATGTTTAACCATTTACATGTGGCATTGAGGTGAAGGTTTTTACTACTGCTAGTCATTATTACTACTGCTAGTGTGAGTTTCTACTACTCAAGTTCATTTTTCTTATATGCGTCATGGAGGATAATTAAAGTCATTGGAAAGTTTGGGTTAGTAGTGTGATATTGGTTTGAAGTGGTTGAAAATAAAGTTGCTTACATTCATAAGTCCCCTATTAGATTATGACAAAAAGGGGAAGAAATATTAACAGGTTGCAACTTGTAGATCCTTGGTGTGGCATGGTACAAAGGAAATCTACTTAAGGGGAAGTTTGTTTCATTCAGGGAGATCCATGATCTCAACTTCAGGGGAAGCTTTGATTAAAGGCTTTATGATGAAGTTCGTACAAGAACATTATTTGTTTTGTCATCATCAAATAGGGGAAGATTGTTGGGAATTATAGATTTGATGAGACAAAATAAATAAAAGAATGAAACATAAGGACTAAATTATCAAGACTGGAATTCTACAAGCTGGTGGAGAATTATGGAAGATATTGTCAAAGATATCAAAAGATGAAGATTCTAGAAAATAAAAAACAAAAAAAAAAAAAAAATAGATCTCATTAAGTAGATAAAGGATACAGAAGATATTTCTTAATGTTTAAAAAGGATTTACATGTTTTATCTTTATGTAACTTCCTTTGTAATTTATGATCTCTATATATAAGAGATCATAGGAACACATAGTTTTGTATCCAGAACCGTGTGTGTTCATAGTGTGCTTCAAATGAGAGTCTAGGACTTAGAAAAACGGTGTAGGACTCTATAGTAGTTTGATAGTTAGTTTATAGTTGTGTAGACTAAGGGTCATTAATCACCTGTTACAGGTGGTTATAACGTATTATCTTGATTAAATAATATTGGGGCTTAGAGTGTTAATAATGAAGAAACTTTGTTACAATATCATTGTTCTTATGTTAATTATGCTATACATATGTTGTGTTCAATGTTATTGTTAATCTTAGATATAGTTCTTAATAAACTGAGCTTAAACGATCCTATCACAACCCATATGGAATACTTGGGACATGTAATTTCAGCTGAAGAAGTGTCCACTGAAACTAATAAAATCAAAGCAATGACAGGTGGGAATATACCAAGCAATTCTTAAGCTGCCTTAGTGGATTCTTGGTCTTGTACTGGTTATTATAGAAGGTTATTAAATGTGTGGCTAGCCTTGAGTAGAACATTGACACATTTGTTAAAGAAAATACATTCAAGTGGAGTCCAGAGGCACAAGAATTTTGAGTGCTTAAAAAGGCCATGATAGAAGCTTTAGTATGGGGATCTACTCGATTTCAATGATATTTCATAATTGAAACAGATGCTTCAGGAGTTAGATTAGGAGCAGTTCTGCAGCAAAAAGGCCACAAATTACTTACTTAAGTAAAACTCTTTCACCTAAACACCAAGCATTGTCCACCTATGAGAAATAGTTTTTAGTTGTTTTAATAGCCTTAGAATAGGCTATCTGTTAGATAGGAATTTTATAATCAAAATAGATCACTTTAGCTTAAAGTATCTATTGGATCAAAGGATAACAACACCTTACCGATGAAATGGTTGCCTAAATTGATAGGATATGACTATGAGGTGATATATAAAATGGGGTTAAAGAATGGTGCAGCTGATGCCTTGTGTAGGTTGGGAAATGCAAGTGAGTTAATATGCATGTTTGTATCTTCCATCACTACTGTATTGATGCAAAGAGTGAAAGACACTGGGGGAGAAGTTACTGTAGACTTGACATTATTCACAACCTTACAAGCAGGGACAACCTGCATAAGAAAACACTACTCTGTGTAAAAGGTACATATTAAGGGGAAAGGGTATGATTGTGGTTAGACAAGATGCCAATTTAAGGACAGAACTGCTATAATATTTCCATGAGAGTACTATTGGTGGTCATTCTAGAGTAAAGGTAACCTCTCATAAGTTGTGCTCTTTGTTTTATTGGAAAGGCATGAGAAAACAAGTTAAGCAGTTTGTAAGGGAGTGTTTGGTTTGTCAGAAATGTTAACCAGATCTGAGTGCTTATCTTGGATTGTTACAACCTTTACCTATTCCTAAGACTATTTAGTCCTAAATCTCTATGGATTTCATAGAGGGTCTACCAAAGTCACAAAGCAAGGATGTTATTATGGTAGTAGTGGACATGCTTAGTAAATATGCCCATTTCATTGGATTGTCACACCCTTTTACTGTAGCAAACATAGCTCAAGTGTTCTAGGATTCAATATACTAGTTACATGGGCTTCCTAAATCTATTTTCTCAGATAGGGACAAGATCTTTATAAGTGCTTTTTGGAAGGAACTCTTTAAGGTGTTGAAGGTCAAGCTGCTTATATCTACAACTTACCATCCACAAACATATGGCCAAACTAAAGTGGTTAATAGGTGTTTAGAGGGGTACTTAAGGTGTATGACTGGTGAACACCCTAAGGAATGGAGAATTGGCTAACATTGCAGAAATTGTGGTATTAATACACCACTTCTATTACCTCCTTTTCAACAACACTCTTTACGAAGTAGTTTTATGGACAAACCCATCTCATTCATGTTCCTTACATGGGAGGGCTAAGTAAGGTGGATGCGGTGGATAGGTCTATGCTGGCCAGAGAGAATGTTATTAAGATGTTGAAGTTTCACTTGCAAAGATCACTAAATAGAATGAAACAACAGGCAGACAAGTCTAGAACTAACGACAATTTAAAGTAGGTGACATGGTGTTTTTGAAACTGCAACCTCATAGGCAAGTAACCATCAGACAAGGAAAGCAACATAAGTTCTATCAGAAGTTCTATGGACCATTTGAAAATCATTGCTAAGGTGAGGACAATTGCTTTTAAGTTGAAACTGCTGCATAAGCTCAAATGACATGATGTTTTTCACATTTCATCATTTAAAGACAGTATAAAGTCCTCCCATGCCTATGGATTCTGTAATGCTACCACATTGTGATTAGGAATGGACTTTAATCAATAAACCTCAAGCTGTTAGACAGAAGGATAGCCAAGAAACGAAATCGAGCTGTGGTGTATGAATTGGTCAGTGGTCAAATGGTACAACTGAAGATGCTAGCTGGGAAGATTTAGAGAAGTTGGTTAAAGATTTTCCCGCTTTTGATATGAGTTCTTGAGGACAAGAACTCTTTTAAGGGGAGTGGATTGATAAGGAACGGATTTGGAGTGCTTGTGTGAACGTGAGGTACCAGGTTAGGTTTGAATCTGACACGTGAGGTGCACGTGATCCTTACACACAAATACTCCTATTCGATTTACGCAAGATCTCCTTTATATATTTGTTATTGTTCATGTTAGTTTTCTGCATTTTTAATTTTAAAATTCCTTTACATTTCCAACTGTTAATTGTTTTTACATAAAGTTATAAATCATTCATTTAGAAATCAACAATTCAGTTATGGATTCTTCCTCTCGATGAACCCTAATGAGTTGTGGCAAATAATTTTCGAGTCAATCACTTTTTTTTAATTGGTCCATCATACAAACCATTTTGGAACTTTGCAGAATATCTTTTTGTTCTTATGTCATATCGTTGCTATTCCTACGTTAGTTACTGAAAAACTATTATGTCCTCGACTTTCTGTTCATGAAGATATTGTTCTGTGGCTTTTTGGTACTGTAACAACTCAGTATTTTAGATCAACGAACGACGTCATTTATTTTACTATGTTTTTTTTTTTTCTTTCACGTTCGCTTTTAATTTTTATAGTTAAGTTTAAAAGCGTAAGCTAAAAGTTAGCGGTTCAATGTAAACAGGCATCAAAACAATTAAATGTTTAATCATTCAAGGTTTAATAATTATTTTTGAGGTAATTATTAACTTTGTTCATTTTTATTTTTATCGGATACGTAAAGTGTATAGTTTGCGTTATAATGCGTTTTAGGCAATCCCGAAATAACAAAAAAAAACTTTTCTACGCTTCAACAAATACCCACATTTATACCCAATACATAAAAACTACAAAATATATCATTTATATCTTTTGTATTGCCGAAATACTTGCAAATTTACATGTATTTTATACAAAACTCTTCATTTTGTCAAATATGTCACCATACTTCGTTAATTGGCACACTTACCTAGCATACTTTGGGACTCAAAGGACCATACCTAGACCAAAGACCATCACTTGGACCATGCTTTGACTCCTAGACCATGTCTTGCACCATACCTTGTCTTTTGACTAGATTTTTCACCTTATATACATGTATACATAAAGAGAAGTAACACATATGCTTTACACTTAACTAGAAAACCAAAACAAACCTCCTTTTTGGCTCTATACATGCTATGGCATCAAACCCCCCCCCCCTTGCACAAACCCATACATAATTTTATTCCAAACCCATACACTTCTATACACATTCATTCCTAGGTGTTTCCAACCATGTAATCACCATTTGCAAAGTATAAAGCAAGAATCAAGATTTGGGTTTTTATAAGAAAAACAAGGGTTTTCTTAAGTGCAAGCTTTGGTTTCTAGTCTAAACACGGGTTTAGCATTCATTTCTCATCTCATACATCATCCCTAAGGTCTTCTAAATTCCTTTATACTTTTTATTATCATTATTTTATGTGTAATATGTTATTTATGGCTAAATCACCACTTAAGACTTTTGAATATGTAAAAAGAGTTTTTACTAATGTCTATGAAATTATACACTTTTTCTTATGTTATATGGTCATATATATCATGAAATAATGGATCTATAATTATGATAACATGTTGTTTAAGTATAAACATGTTTAGTTATAAATTAGGGTTTATAAAGTTAATAAAACAAACTTTTTATAAATCAATACACTTGGATAATAAAAGGGTTTTTATTTCGTGTTTCATACAGTAGGTAGAGCATAAAATACTAATAATACATCTCATGACGATTCCAAAATGATAAGAAACTCGAAAAACCGATTTATAACGAAAAAGATACGTTAATTACGAGTTTACAACGAGAAATACTTTTATAAAACTATTTTTTTTATAAAAACACTATTCATTACAGCAACTTAAGTTTTTAAAACATCAAAAATATGATATAACTTTTAATTACGAGATCGTCCTCGAAAGAATCACTAAAAACGGAGCTATAACGAATAATCATACGACGTTGTCGGGTTTGACGACGACATTTACAATTTAAATAAAATTTACGACTGATCCGTGAACAGTAAAAGTTACTGTAACAGAGGGTCAAAATACGGAAAAATGTCAATTTATGGATAACTCTCTTAATACGAAAGATGGGCATAAGAAACGCGTAGAATCGGCTCTTTAACGCAAAAGTTACCAGTTTTGCAAAACGGTAATTATAAACGTTTTAACTTATTAAACACAATTTTACCAAAACCATTAGTTGGTGATTGAGCTAGATAGAATATTATGTGGTTATCAAAGTACTATATTACTAGGGAGTTTCATAATGAGGCCTCTTCGGATGGCGTATCGACGAGTTGTTGGATTTACGATTTAAAGTGTCCTAACTCCTCGAACGTCATGTCATGACCTCTTAAATTATGATAGCCCGAACGATAGTACGATGTAACAACTATAAGATTATATTCAAGTACTCGGTACTTATACGACCTATATTGGATTAGGTTGCCTTCGGATTCCTTCGTGACGCATTTTTCTATTGTGAATACTTGTTGATTTCCATTCACTCGAGGTGAGTTCATAGTCTCGCATTTCAATCTTTTTAATGTTTTATAAACCCGCGAGGGGAATACATGCTCTTTTACAAACTCATATATTTTACTACAGTACAATAGGGGAATACATGCTCGTTTTACAAAGTGAACTTATTGATTTCTACTACATAAGCGTTACATGACTATTTTTACTAAAGCTTGATTTGTTACTACATGATTTGAAACCGTGAATTTTAGACATGATTGTTTTACTACGGACACAAGTGTTTTTCAAGTGTATGCTATCCAGATTATTGCCTGAATATTATTGCCTAAGTAGTCACTATATTGCCACTTAAGTCCCTACTTATTATGAACCGTTAATTGCTATTATAGTGAGCGCGAGTGTTGTGGATAGATCTATCGGGACTGACAATCCCCACCTTTCCTTGGGTCACTAGTTTGATCAGGTGCATTTAACATTGGGAGTACTTTTAGGTTGTTGGCAAGCATCCTATACACTTGGGGCAAAAACAGTTAAGGCTTCGGTGTCATGAGCTTAGTGCAATAATATATACTTAGACTTGATGAATGTGTTTCTCTTGTCTACATTACTTGTTTTGGACTTCGGAATATGTACTTAGTCCACCATTACTTCGATCTTGTGGTCCACTTTTAAATACTTCTTGATTTACTGAATCACTACTTGGATTTCGGATGGATTTCGGAAATAACACTTTTAAATTTTGTAACGCTACTTTTCTTCTGAAATATTTCTTAAATTATTTCAATACTGCTTTTTACTTAAACCTATGAATTCACCAATATTATTGTTGATGTTTTAGCATGTATTTTCAGGTTACTATTTTGCTAGTGGAGCATTGGGAGCATTCGAGTCGCGCGGATATATATATTTTTGAAGGCTTAATAACTTGAGTACTATTTGACAAACGTTTTGACAATGTTATCTAATACATTATAAATGGAATCTATTTAACTCTGACATTTTATTAAATTAAATGTGACATTTTATTAAACGTCTCTTTTGAGGTCGTTTTCCATGACTTGTGTTTTGTGCCCTGAAGTAGCACCCCATTGTTACCATTCCGCTGCGTTGTCCTGATTTTTGGGGGTGTTACAGATGGTATCAGAGCTGAAGTCATAGAGAACTAGGTCGTTTTCAAAACCTAGACTATGACCATGTTTTTCAAAATATCGAGTCTTTCCTTGTTTTATCCGATATCCGCACGCGCTTGCTCCCAGGTAACTTATAAGCTCTTTTTTGCATCCCTACTACTATTACATGGTTAATGAGTATTTAATACTAGACTATGATTTCGTTCTCTTGCGTCTATCTTATGACGTCTTACTATTTACCTTATATCGGTCTGTTATATAAATATTGACCACTCTGATTTTCGCGTACGTCCTGATTTCTCATTTATTCCCTTGAGCGTCAATACTGGCATTATATAAGGATACCTATATATATGGCTTATTTTCTTTTGATCTCCTATGATTAACTCCAAAGCATTTACGCGACTTTACTTTATTCCTTTTTGATGATATGTATTTTAGAGTTAAATGTTTGCTGGTAACAAAAGTTACAACTACTGTCATAGTTACAAACTGCAAAGTGAATAGAGATGATTGAAGATAAAGATTGCTTAGGATAAGTATGAGATAATTTGTAAAAAGATACGATATCAAGTTATTTGTTTAGCAATGCATCGTGATAAACTTTATGAAAAATCTATAACTGGTTAGGACCTCTTGGTGCCTAAAAGTGATGTCCAAGGCATAAGATTTAGATATCTAAAATCATTTGATTTGATATCGCATATCAGCTTCAAGGTTGTAGCCCTACACACCTATTCAAGAAGTCGTTCCATATTATAATCTGAGGCAGAAAGTTTCGGTAAACTGTTTGTATATTAATCTTATTCATTAACGGTTTCATTCAAACAATTCTTATCAGTATCATTGACATAATTCCGCGATAGTCTTTGATATCAACAATCAAAGTTTTCTATCATAAGTTTTTTTGATTTATTTAATACAAAAGCTTAGCTTATACTACTAACAGCAATATCTATTCTATTGGGATCTAGCAAGTTGGTATCAAGAGCTTATGAGAGAGCTTTGAATAAAGAAACTTTACTACACACAAGAATCTACTTTTCAAAGAAGCAATGGACCTTAAAATCTACTCAAACACACTATAGGATGGATGAAGTGTGTTGGGTGAGGAACTTATAGCAAGCACCCCTAACTCCAACCTGGTAAGTATGATCTCTGGAAGATGAGGATGGAGCAGTACCTATAAAAAACAATGCATTGAATTACCCTATGGAGACTCATCGAAAATGGTAATGCATCTATAGTAATAAATAACTCGTTTGAATGGTCACGTGGAGACTGGTATCTTCTACAAGTGTTGAAGAGAAGCACAAAGAAGGGCAAAATTGAAGGCAAGAAGCAACTGTCTGCGATGGACCTTACCTAATGAGCATCATAAAGTTCCACTCAACAAGGATGCTCAACCGACACTGATACAGCTATTGAGACCTCAAATTTGGAGGTATAATTGCTATAAAGAAAACTTAAAAATAATCTTCTGAAGCAGCAATATGAAAACTTTGCTGCATCTAGCACAGAAGTGATTGAGCAAACTTATGAAAGGCTTCAAAAGCTAATTAGTCAACTAGAGATGCATGGTGAAGTTATCCCTCAAGAAGACATCAATCAGAAGTTCTTGAAAAGCTTATCACAAGAATGGACTATGCATACCATTGTGAGGAAGATACATACCAGAGTTGAACCATTAAGTTTGGATGACCTCTTCAACAATCTAAAGGCTTATGAATCAGAGGTCAAGGGGACATCTAACTCAACTACAAACTCACATAATGTAGCCTTCTTTCTCTATCAACAATAACAGTGCAAACGAAAACTGTTTAATACACTCAGTGTTAATACGGCTAGGATAACTCACGGTGTTGCGATAGCTAACATAGTTTGAAAATTTAAGATTTTGTGATTATTCCTTCTTTGCCAGCCAACCAAGTATTCCACAGCTAGATAATGAAGATCTACAACAAATTAATCCTGATGATCTAGAAGAGATAGATTTGAGGTGGAACATTGCTATGCTGACTATGAGGGCAAGAAGATTCCTGAAGAATACTAGAAGGAAGCTGGACATGGCCAACAAAGAAAGAATTGGGTTTAACAAGTCCAAGGTAGAGTGTTTCAACTGTCACAAAGAGGACACTTTGCAAGGAAGTGCATAGCACCCAGGACTCAAGACAGCAGGAACAGAGCCTACCAAAAAGGACTGCCGTCGGAATTTGAGGAAACTACTTCTCTCTCTCTCTAGCTCAGTTTTCCTCAGTGTATGGTTTGGCTATGAGTGAGTGACCAAGCAAAAGAAGGTCCAACTAATTTTGCTCTCATGGCTTATTCTTCAACAAGTTTAACTTCTTCTACAACGTCTGAGGTAACAATGACTCAAATTTTGTTTATCTTGTTAAAATGTGTAAATGATCTAAAAGAACAAAATGAACAATTAGTTTAAAGACTTAAAGAACACTAGGAATAAGTGTCGTCTCTATAAAACTGGTTAGAACTGTAGAAGCTAGACGGTTAGTCGTTAAGAAAAAATAAGTCTGTGTTATGAGGAATATATAAACATCTTAAAACGTGAAATCTATTTACGATATTTTAGATATTAACAGAGGTTAAAAAGAGTTAGAAATTTGCTACAAAAGAAAAAGATGAAGGTTTAACTTACATATAAAATTTTGAAATTCATCAAAAACCTAAGCAAACTTCTAACGACAGATAATTGGATAAGTGTAAAAACAGGATTAGAGAGTATAATGCTGTCCCACCTCCCCATACTGGGAATTTTATGCACCAAAATCTGATTTAGTTCATCCTAGGCTAGATGATTTGTTGATGAGTCTGTCAGTGAATTCTGAAGATGAAAGCCCTACTGTTGAGACTAAGAACCTGAAAATAAAATGCAGCCTCAGTTAATTGAAGGATTGGTATCTGATATGAATAAGAAAATGTGCCAAAAGTTAAAACATCTAAGATGTTTAATAAACCTAGTTTTGCTAAATAAACTATGTTAAGTCTACTAGAGCAATAATCTCCTAGGAAAACATTAGTTGATAAAAAATAGCAAAACACACCTAGTCCTAGAGGAAACAAGAGTAAATGGAACCAACATATTCTCAAAATTAGGGAGTAATTTTTGAGATGTTCAACAAAGCATGTCATGTGTTGTAGTATTTTGATCATTTAAAGAATGATTGGCAAATAACTGGTATAATAATGCACGATTTCAAAACAGTTTGGACAATGTTCAAAAGGGTAAACAGAATTTCTCTAAATTAACTCATCCTAGTCCAAAAAGGAATATGGTTCCAAGAACAGTCTTAACTAGGTCTGGCCTAATTTCAGTTAATGTTGTTAGACCAGTTAATACTGTTCAATCAAGAACAACAGTAAATAATGCAGGACCCATGAAAAATGTTATTAATAATGCATATTCAATTACTAGAAGGCCTTTTAACAAAATAACAATAGCTAATAATAGTAATTTCACTAAAAAGGTTAATAATGTTAAGGGAACAAGGGTTAATACTGCAAGGCCAAAAGCAGTTATTAGTGCTATTAAGGGTAGCAAAGGAAATTCAAAGCCTCAGCATGTTAGGTTTGGATACCAAAGCACAAAGTTTTAGACCATGTCTCCATAAACAATGGTGCATCAATGTCCTTTAAAAGATTTAACTATATTGATGCACAAGGCAGATCCAAGTTAGTAATGGCTTGGGTCCCCAAAAGAAACTAATTTTCCTACCATTATGTGCAGGGCAATCCACATCAAGATTTGAAGGATAAAGGAGTGATTGACAGTAGATGCTCTAGGCACATGACAGGAAACAAATCCTATCTTACAGATTATGAAGAAATTGATGGAGGATTTGTTGCCTTTGGAGGTAATTCCAAAGGAGGGAAAATTACTAGGAAAGGTAAAATAAGAACTGGTAAATTGGATTTTGAAAATGTAAATTTTGTAAAGGAACTAAAGTTTTACCTTTTCAGTGTCTCACAAATATGTGACAAGAAGAATAGTGTTCTTTTTATAATACATTATAAATGGAATCTATTTAACTCTGACATTTTATTAAATTAAATGTGACATTTTATTAAACGTCTCTTTTGAGGTCGTTTTCCGTGACTTGTGTTTTGTGCCCTGAAGTAGCACCCCATTGTTACCATTCCGCTGCGTTGTCCTGATTTTTGGGGGTGTTACAATGGATCAAGAGCTGAAGTCTCATAAGATAACTAGGTCGGTATTCAAAACCTATACTAATGAACCACATGTTTTTCAAAATATCGAGTCTTTCCTTGTTTTATCCGATATCCGCACGCGCTTGCTCCCAGGTAACTTATAAGCTCTTTTTTGCATCCCTACTACTATTACATGGTTAATGAGTATTTAATACTAGACTATGATTTCGTTCTCTTGCGTCTATCTTATGACGTCTTACTATTTACCTTATATCGGTCTGTTATATAAATATTGACCACTCCGATTTTCGCGTACGTCCTGATTTCTCATTTATTCCCTTGAGCGTCAATACTGGCATTATATAAGGATACCTATATATATGGCTTATTTTCTTTTGATCTCCTATGATTAACTCCAAAGCATTTACGCGACTTTACTTTATTCCTTTTTGATGATATCGAAATTTGGCATAGTTTATTCAACTTCTAATAATCGATACACATTCTGAAGGATTCATCTTTCTTTTTAATAAATAAGACAGGAACTCCCCAGGGTGAAGTACTTGGTCGGATAAAACCTCGGTCTGACAATTCTTGGAGTTGATTAGATAGTTCCTGCATTTTTGAAGGAGCTAATCTATAAGGTGCGCGGGCTACAGGCGTTGTTCCAGGAATTAAATCAATTTGTAATTCTACTTGGCGAATGGGAAGGAGGCCAGGTAGATCTTCAAGAAAAACTTCTGGGAATTCTTCTTATTACTGAGATATTATCTTTCTAGTCCGTGTTTCTCATCGGCTTCACTTTTCTCTATTACTTAGATCATAGAAAAACTTTACAACCTCAGTATAATGTATTGTTCTTTTTTATACAAGATAGGACAAATAGTCGGGTCTTACTGTGATCACCTCGAAGAACAAAGTTTCATCGTCGATAGTATGTGGATGACTTTCTCCGGCACAGATAATTCTTGCCGAAACTTGGATAACCCATCATGCCAAGTGACAACGTCAAAACCAACGGAGTTTAATTGGCAGAGATCGATTTCGAAGGTTGATTTAGTAAGGTTAAGGTGCAACCCTGGATAACGGTGTTTGTGCTTACTAGGTTTCCATCAGCCATTTCGATATCGTAAAAAGAATCTATTGTAATAGGCGGGATATTTAACATAGAGGCAAGAGATGTGGATATGAAGCTTTTATTGGCTCCGGAATTAAATAATACTCTAGCTAAATGCTGGTTTAGGAGAAACATACCCGTAACTACGTTCGGGTCTTGATGAGCTTTCCTATCCCTTAGCATGTAGGCTCTTCCCTGGGCATTGATGTTGGTCTTTCGGCACTGATTTGTATAATGTCCTTTTTCTCTACATGTATGACAAATAACAGTCACTGGTAGTTGATTACTTCCAGTGGCTGGCCTCTTGTTTTGGTAGTTCTTGGTAAAATGACCCACCTTGTTGCAAGTATTACACTTAACAGTACAAGGTCCGGTGTGATGAAGATCACATTTTCTACATAATGGGAGGTTTCTGGCATACCTATTGTTCTCAGCAGGAGTGGCAGCATATGCTTTGACAGCTTCTTGCCTTCGGTTCTATTATGGTTGGTGATTGTTGTAGTGGTTGTTGGTGTTGGTGTTATGGTAGTTGTTGTTGTTGTGGTAATTGTTGTTGTTGTTGAAAGTTCTTCTGTCGTCAAACTTTCATTTATGATCACTTGATACTTGCACCAGAGTGTGCTTTGTTATCTAATTCATTAGCCTTTGTGCTATGTTAATGGCTTCCTCTAGGGGTTGAGGTTTAGAGACAATAACATTTCCTTCAATACTTCAAGGTAATCCTCTGATGAAAGCTTCCAGGAGTTTCTCGGTGTTTGGTACCATGTTCGGGCATTAAATTGCTAATTCTTGGAATATTCTAACGTAAGGTTTGAGTTCATTTCCCTTTACAGTTAGATTGTAAAGTTCATCTTCCATCTTTCTGACTTCAGTTCGAGGACAATACTTGTTTGTCAAGAGCCTCTTTAACTCAGTCCCAGGTATTTGTTGCATGATCTACTCCCATAGGTTAGGCGTATGCATTCCACTAGGACAAGGCATCCATCATTAAGGGGTACCATAGCAATGTTAACTTTGTTCTCCTTGGCAAGAAGCACATTTGCTGATCGAGAGAAAACTGATTCGTTCTTACAAACCAGTGGATATGCCAAATGTGCCACCTACCAACCATTTGAAGTAGAAAGGTTAACAGAGCTTATAGAATCTTGTATTAACCCGTTTTTTGGTCTACAGAAGTTCCAGTAGGACCGGTGTTCCTGTTGGGATTACTAGTACCTGCCATTGTTGCAGCTTGTGCTTCCAGAGCCGCAGTGACACTGTCAACAACTAGTTTCTTAATGGCAGCTTAAGTCATGGCCGGTGCTTCAATTTATACATTCCTTTTGGGAGGCATTCTATCAACATAAGACAACACGTAATAAGAATGATATCACAAGTCTTAAAATGATTAAAGTGAAAAAATAAACATTGTCATAATAGTGATATCGAAATCATAGATAATTCATATCAAATAAGTATCTATGATTTATTTAGAAGTCAGGGTATGATTCATAATGATGGTGACGAAGATGATGATGCAATAGAGATAAGTTAATATTATGAAACAACAAGGTATATAACGGGATTGCCATTGTATTTTATCATGAACAACTTGCCTTTATACTATACATAGTTAAGATTTGACAAGTGTTTTTATTTATACCACACATCCCGTGGCTAGGTTCTACTAAAAGCGATAACTAAGATCTAATATAATAGTCTGTTGGTCCTTCTTGGCTGATCTTGAGTTCATTGATGGTAGTCAGAAGACTTTCCTTATCTTTTTAATGACGATTCTGGATATCGTTGATGATGTGTTCTAGATCAGTAATTCTGAAGCGAGCCAGAGAAATTTTGTGGTTATTTCCCATCTGCTTCTTCTGAAGTTTAGAAATTTGAGCACGAGCTTGTTAGAGTTCTGCTTCTAGATTGTCAAAGTCTTGTTGGATATCACCCGACCTTTTCCAAGTCCTTTGATTTTGTCTTCCATGTATTCAATACGGCCGAGAGAAAGTTCATCTAGATGATTTAAGATTTCCTCA
Source organism: Tanacetum coccineum (assembly GCA_026074375.1). NCBI lineage: Eukaryota > Viridiplantae > Streptophyta > Magnoliopsida > Asterales > Asteraceae > Tanacetum > Tanacetum coccineum. Next base: position 42,768 of record BQNB010019140.1, read on the forward strand.
ATTTGCTCCTCGTGACGTTCCAGACTTGTCTTACGAGAGCTTTCTCCTATCTCAAAGTCTTAAGGTATGGCAGAAGTAGATGAGGATGATCGATCACAACCTCGTTTCTTTGGTGGTAATAGTCCTTCAGGAAGAAAGAATTCTTAAGGATTAAGCATTGATGATTGAGGTATGATAGTTGGAGGTGGGATAGGTGATTTTTCAGCATATAATGCTTGCATAACTTTCATGTAAGGATCATCATGAAAGAGTGAAAGAGTTGGTAAAGCCATTGGAACTAAGCCAAATGAGTTTGAAGAGCTATAATATGTTTTTCCTAGTGAAGCTAGGACATAGTCCAGAGAAGCCGAAATAAAGTTGGGAAAGTTAGAGGAAAAAGCATCCTTAATACCAGAAGTAAGATGGTTGGGAGAAGACATCGTTCTGTTAACAACCCAGTAGTAAATAACATAAGTTATTTATATAATAGTATAATAGTTATGTATCTTTACATACTATTTGGGAGATGTAGTGGCACGGAGGACTTTCTTGGCTAGAAAAAGAAAAGTAGTTATAGTTAAGGTTTCAACCTTTTTCTCTATAATCTTGGCTTTTGATACCAATCTATAACACCCCTATTTTTTGACATATAGCAGCGGAAGCTAATCTGCGGTATTATTTCATAGTACAGTAGTCATAATCATAGAAAACGAATCATAAAGAGATGTTTTGGAAAAAGTTGTTATCATTCATTTATTCATCAAAGTTTTTACAAACAGAGGTCCCAAAATCTATAGGAAATCAAAAAGTTTGAATGATAACAGTTTAGCCATCTTCAAGTCCATGCCACTCCATGCCAGATGATGCTCAGTTACCTGAGATAAACATGCTAAAAAGCCAACACAATGGTTGAGTGAAATTCATAGGTTTATAATAAGCAGTTTGAATGTAGTTTAATAATGGGTTACGTTGTTATACATCCATAGTTTGTAATAATTGCATGCATGTATAATTATCATGGAAAACATTATTATTGCCCTAAGCTCATGACACCAAAGCCTTAGGTTAATCAATAACAACAAATAATTGCCCCAACGGGTGTCTTTGCCAAAACACCCGTAAAGTTATTCAATGTGTGCTATTGGTTACCGACAGTATAGGTTAGGTTACCACACGTGTGAGTCCAGTCGGCAAATGATCTATTACGCATTGCGCTTACCCCGACGAGTAATTAACGGTTCATGATAGTGGGGACTTAAAGGCAAAAATAGGGACTTAGGAAATAATGTATCAAGATAGCATACAGAAAAATACTTGCATTCATGGTTTATAGCATATATCCCCCTCGCGGGTTTATGAAAACATTTAAAAGATTGAATGCGAGGCTATGAACTCACCTTAACAGTACAAGGAAATCTGATTGAAGGCAAAAGTATATCAAGTGAAAGTAACGACTTTCGTCACACAACTTGGATAATATGTCAAGTCTTAGTTTGATTGGATAAGTTTTATGTTATAATGAAATATCATCTTTGATTGAAATATTATGGAAATATTGTATCACTGTTCAGGCTATCATAATTCAGAGGCCACACAATATTGTTTGAGGAGCCAGGGCACTTTAAATCGTAAACCCAACAAACTCGTCAAAACAAATACCCAAATGGAACCCCTCACATGAAATTTCCTAGTATCGTGATACGATAAGATTTCAAGTTTCTTCAAAAGCTAGTTGATGATAAATTACGTTAATTATATAACGTAATTGATTTTTTTTAAATGTCGATCGATGATTAATAACGATAAATGTGTCGGGTTTTAATAAAATCAGGTTTTATAACATTTTTATATATTTTTATAATTTATATAAAAAATATAATCTTTTATATTTTAAGAATATCAAATTGGCAAAAATCACCCTTGGATTATAATTAATTACATAATTAATCTTTATATATAAAAAGTATAAAATTTAAATCCCTTAACTTAAAACTTGGCAAGAATGACCCTTGGAGTTATAAGTTTCATAAAGTTGCATTTTCAGCCCTTGTAGTTAATAATTTCCAAAAGTTACAATATATACCCCTTGCATGTAAATATTTTACAAAACTAGTCCAAAATCCATGCAAGCTTATTTTAGGATTCCAAAAGAGTTTTACAGGTTATAGCTTATCATAATAAGCTAGAACATATTAGAAAAAATAGCTTTTACAAGCTTATAGCTTATAAAAATGGTTTTCGAGTTCAAAATGCCAAACCGGGTTCATTTGGTTCGAAAAATTAATCCGATGGGTTAGGGCTTTTAAGACTTGATAAATAAAATGCTTATATAAATGAAAAATAAGCTTATTAGAATAGCTTATAGTAATAGCTTGTGATTATAGCTTATGGATTTAATGAAAACATGTTTTTATGGTTTTTAAGGGTTCGTTTGGTTTAGAAATTTATACACGCATGAGTTTTTGACTCCAAATTTTAACAAGAGTTCTAATATGATCATAAGGGACATATTAAGGATTTAAAACAGTAGACAAGCTTATAGAACCTAAATTTGAGCTTATTGCTTTGGAAATGGGTCGAAATGAGGACTTGGGTCTCGTATGCCTAGAACTCGACTTGCAAGGCTTTGTTTCTGGATTTCTTGGCTTAACTCTTGCTCTTAGGACTCCTTAGGACTTCCTTGATCAGCTTAGAACTCTATTGATAGAAAGATAGAAAGATTGAAGGTGTGAGTTTGAAGTGAGGGTATGTGTCCATATTTATAGTGTCGAATGGAACTTGGAGCCCAAGTTGAGTATCATGCTTAGTGTCAAGTCTAGGGGATGATTAGGAGAAGCTAGGTTGATAAGTATTGAGGTCTAAAGACTAGCCATAAAGTGTTGGAGGGGGTTTTGGAGGGGTGAGGTGTCGCAGCTTAACAAGAACAACAAGGAGGGGATGTGGCTTGTTTTGTGGCTAAGAAATGGAAGAAAGGGGCTTGTAAGCTGCTTAGGAGCTGAAGTAGCTTAGTCATAGTGAAGCTTGGGTGCTTGGTTGGTTTAAAAGTGGGTAAAAATAAGGGAAATAGGTCGTCGGGTTCAATAGGGCACGGGTTAGGGTTTTTCGGTTTTAGATCGAGTTAGGTTTAGGTTTTAGGGATAGATTAAGGTTTAGTTTTTAGTGTTAGGATTATGGTTTAGTGTTTAGGATTAAGGTTTTATGTCAATGTCAAAGTTTTAAATAGAAAAAGGGGTGTCAGGTTTAAATTTTGGAACGAGTTAGGGTTTAGGGTTTTAAACGTGTATATTTCCTAAAATGAGAAGGAAAATGTAATGTAATTGTAGTATATTGAAAGTTTGTAACATACATTGATTAGTTGTATGAAATTCTTAAGAAAAACCAGAGGTAAAATGGCTTATTTGGATTCGTGCTTTATTAGCTTGTACCTTATGCATTAAAGGAGTTGTACATTACTCTGGAGGGAAAATGTATTTGAATTTTAGACATAGATTGCTTGTACACTTGCTTTGTTTACTTGTACATTGGTATTATATGTATACTTTACATATGATTAGGGTTTAGGCATAAACATTAATGGTTTATGTTTATTTGATAATAACGTCGTGAAAACTACGTTAAATAACGTACATGATAAAATGGATAATAGATCATTGACTTGACATGTTATGATTTTTGCTTGACATAATTGTAGATAGAGTTGACATAGGTAGGTTGCGTGAGCTCGTTTACTTTAGAGATGCAAGTTACGCTGCATAATGAGATAAAGCAATAAATTTTCCCTGTATAAAGGTGGTATATAAAGTGCATCTAATTTAATAGATGGTTATTACCGTGCATCTAATTTAATAGATGGATAATACAGTGCATCTAATTTAATAGATGGATATTTACATTGATGAAAATTTACGAGTTATTATATATTCCCACAACCAGAATTCATAAGGATCATCCTAAAGATCAGATAATTGGAGACATAAATTCAGCTACTCAAACAAGGAGGATAACTAAGATTTCTGAAGAACATGCTATGGTCAGTTACATCAAAAAGCAAAGGAGAACAAATCACAAAGATTATCAAAACTGCTTATTTGCATGTTTTCTCTCTCAAAGTGAACCCAAAAAGGTTATTCAAGCTTTGACAGATCCAAGCTGGATAGAAGCAATGCAAGAGGAGCTTCTGTAATTTAAACTTCAAAAGGTTTGGACTCTGGTGGATCTTTCTAAAGGTAAGAGGGCTATTAGAACTAAGTGGGTGTATAGAAACAAGAAAAATGAGAGAGGAATTGTAGTTAGAAACAAGGCAAGACTGGTTGCACAAGGTTACACCCAAGAAGAAGGCATTGATTATAATGAGGTTTTTGCTCCTATTGCTAGGATTGAAGCAATCATGTTATTTTGGCCTATGCATCATTTATGGTACTTATTGTGTACCAGATGGATGTGAAGAGTGCTTTTTTATATGGTACTATTGAAGAGGAGGTGTATGTGTGCTAACCTCCTGGTTTTGAAGATTCACAGTTCCTTGATAAGGTTTTTAAGGTAGAAAAAGATTTATATGGTCTACATCAAGCTCCTAGAGCTTGGTATGAGACCTTGTCTACCTACTTATTGGAAAATAGATACAGAAGAGGCACTATTGATAAAAATTTGTTCATCAAGAAGGACATAGGTGATATCCTGTTAGTACAGTTGTATGTTGATGATATCATCTTTGGGTCTACAAAGAAGTCTTTGTGTGTTGAATTTAAGCAGATGTTGCATAAGAGATTCCAGATAAGTTCTATAGGGGAGCTCACTTTATCTTATGATTGAGAGTACAACAGAAGGAGGATGGAATCTTCATTAGCCAAGACAAGTATGTGGTTGATATATTTAAGAAGTTTGATTTTACCACTGTAAAGGCAGCAAGCACTCTAATAGAGACAAACAAGGCATTAAACAAGGATGAAGAAGCCGAGGATGTGGATGTTCACTTATATAGATCAATGATTAGATCATTGATGTACTTAACAGCTTCTAGGCCTGACATAATATTTACTGTTTGTGCTTGTGCAAGGTTCCAAGTTACACCAAAGACTTCATACCTTTATGTAGTGAAGAGGATCTTTAGATACTTAAAAGGACAGCCTAAATTGGGCCTTTGGTATCCTAAGGATTCACCATTTGACTTGGAAGCTTTTTTTATAGTGATTATGCTGGAGCTAGCCTTGACGGGAAATCCACAACAGGAGGGTGTTAATTTCTTGGCAAAAGGTTAATTTCATGGCAATGTAAGAAGCAGACTATAGTTGCCAATTCAACTACTGAAGCAGAGTATGTTGCTGCTGCAAATTGATGTGGGAAGGTGTTATGGATCCAAAATCAAATACTTGATTATGGGTTCAACTTCTTGAACACCAAGATTCACATTGATAATGAAAGCACCATTTGTATTGTGAAGAATCCAGTGTTTCATTCTAAAACCAAGCACATTGAAATAAGGCATCATTTCATCGAAGATTCTTATGAGAAGAAGTTGGTTCAAGTGATCAAGATTCACACAGACCACAATGTTGCAGATCTTCTCATAAAGGCTTTTGATGTTAGCATGTTTAACTTTCTGATTGCTAGCATTGAATTACTTAATCTCTAAAGTATTGTTTGTGGGGAGGTTAATTAAGATTGGATGAAAGGAAATGTATCATTAAGCAGAAGTGGGTGAAGGGTCAGGAAATCCCACTGAACCCCAACACACATCCACAACTGTATCACAATCTAATCTTGAACCAATCACTGTTCTATCACAATCTTAACCCAAAAAGACTTAAAAACCTAGGAAAGCCAAAAGGACCACTAAGATATCTCAGTCTAGTGGACCTATTCACCTTGTTACAGATGAGACTGTCTATAAGGAGTGGGATGACAGAATGGAAAGGGCTGCCACTACTGCTTCTAGCTTAAAAGTAGAGCAGGACAGTGGTAACATAAATAGGACCCAATCCATGGCAACACTTAATGAATCTTTTCCTTAGGGAACTGGTTTAAGTAGTGGTCCCAGGTGCCAAGATACCATATTAGGGGGTGCAGAAGCTTAAACTAGGTTTGAGGCTGCATCTAAACAGTCTAATGATCCACCTCTCTTAAGAGTTAACATACTTAGAAGTGGGGAGGACAGCATGAAACTAATTGAATTGATGGAACATTGTACAAAAATGTCTGAATTGGTGAGAAAAATAAAATAGAGATATAGTGAGCTAAAAAATAGAAAGAGAGTTGTGTGATATAAAAATAGATAGAGTGAATTCGTGAGGAAAAGAAATAAGAGATATAGTGTGATTATAAACAGAAAGAGGCATTGATGGGGTATGAGAGTGATTCTGACAAACTTACTTTTCAAAAAGCTCTCTTCTCTCCTCAATGGAAGTACCTTATACATACCATCTTACACTGCCTAAGTTCAAAATCTACTTCTTGGAATGAATTTTCCACTAATATAGCATCTGCAGTCATCTGTTTAGCTACTCGTCAAAGATTTAACTTTTCTAAACTAATTTTTGATGGTATGTTGAGGAACTTGGATACCAATACAAAGAAATTTTTAATGTATCTAAGGTTTTTACAACTCTTTTTAAATAATCAGATTTCTTCTTATTAGAAACTTTTAATGATACTTATGAAACACCTAAACATACTAAAAAGGTTTTATAATATGAAAAGAAACAGGTAAAAGATTTTTCAGGGAGTGTTACTCCATTGTTGCATAATGTTGGCACCCACCGGGGTTGGGGTGAAGGTTCAGGGACAAACCCTCTGAACGCCTACCACATCTTCAAACTACCTCATCGCATAGTCTGAAGAACAAATTTCCCCTGTTACTGAATTTCAGCACCCCAACAATACTACAATCACAAGGTAAAGCCTTACAAGAGGACACTCAGTTACCTCAGACTAGTGTGCCTATACCAAATGTAGCAGATAAGACTGTCTTTAAGGAGAGGGATGACAAAGTGGTGAGGGCTACCACTACTGCTGCTAGCTTAGATGTAGTATAGGCCAGTGGTAACATAACTAAGACAATTCTTATATAGAAAATTGTCTAATGACCTCTTTCTTTGGAAATAGTTCAGGTTTTAGTCCCCAGGTGCCCAAGAAAGCCATGGGGTTGACATGCTCAGACTAGGTCTGAGAAGGCATCTAAACATTCTATGATTCACCTCTCCCAGGAGTTAACACACCTAGAAGTGATGAGGAAAGGAATGAAGAACAAGATTTGACAGATTTTTTACCACCAACACCCCCATGATTCACCTCTCTTAGGGGGTCACACACCTATAAGTGATGAAAGTAGACCTAACATAAATGAATTGATGGCCATTTGTACAAATTTGTCAAACAGGGTTCTTGCCTTGGAACAATCAAAGACTACTCAAGACGTGGTGATCAATAAGTTACAAAAGAAAGTTAAAAGATTAGAAAATGCACTAAGGGTAAGAACTCAAGGGATGAAGCTCTTCAAGATTGGTACCTCCAGGAGAAAAGGTTTGGATAAAAATAATGTATCCAAACAGGGGAGGAAAAGTGACAAGACAAAGGTAATGTTTAAAGATAGTGAATTTGATGTGCTTGATGATGCAATGGAGAATGTTGAAGGTGGTAGTATTTCTAAACAAATTACAACTACTAGGGATACACTTAATACTGCTAGAATTAAAGTTAGTGTTGATGGTCCTTCAACAACTACTATTAGGGATATTTTTGAAGATGAGATGACAACTATTGCTGATACACTTGTGGCCATAGGAGGTGCATGACCTTTGAGCTAGGCTCTTAATCCATCTGATCTTAAGCTTTTTAGGGTTTTTTGGAGTAGGTTACCTTCTTGCTCCTTTCCTTTGTCTTGGGCTTTGTACTGTTGTTATCTATGTGTTGCTCTCTATTAGTTCTTCTTCAACATTCGAATTCACTATTGAGGTTGTCCTCTGGTCTTGCACTCATATGGCACAAGTGTATCAGAATAGTTGTCATCTCATCTTCAAATATATCCTAAATTGTAGTTGTTGAAGGACCATCAACACTAAACTTTAATTCTAAGAGTATTAAGTGTATCCCTAGTAAGTTTTGTTATTTCGTTTAGAAATACTTCACTGCAACATTCTCCATTGCATCATCAAGCACATCAAATTCACTATCTTTAAACATTACCTTTGTCTTGTCACTTTTCCTCCCCTGTTTGGATACATTATTTTTATCCAAACCTTTTCTCTTGAAGGTACCAATCTTGAAAGGTTCATCCTTAGAGTTTACTTCCTTAGTGCCTTTTTAATCTTTTAACTTTCTTTTGCAAAGCTTATTGTTCACAAATCTTGAGCAGTCTCTTGATTGTTCACAAAGGTAGAACCCTGTTTGACAAATTTGTACAAATGGCCATCAATTCATTTATGTTAGGTCTACCCTCATCACTTCCAGGTGTGTGACCTCCTGAGAGAGGTGAATCATAGGGGTGTTGGTGGTAAAAAATCTAGTCAAATCCTGTTGTTCATTCCTTTCCTCATCACTTCTAGGTGTGTTAACTCATGGGAGAGGTGAATCATAAGAATGTTTAGATACCTTCTCAGACCTAGTCTGAGCAATGGCACCCCCATGGCTTCTTGGCACCTGGGTCTGTCACCTGAACCAATTTCCTAAGAAAGAGGATCATTAGACATTTCCATAGATTAGGTCTTAGTTATGTTACCACTGGCCTATGCTACATCTAAGCTAGCAGCAGTAGTGGTAGCCCTCACCACTCTGTCATCCCTCTCTTTTATGACTAGCCTCATCTGCCTAAATTTGGTATAGGCATACTACTTTGAGGTAACTGAGTTGTCTCTTTTGTAAGCTTACCTTGGTGATCTTGAGTAATTTTGGGGTGATGATAATTCAGTAACAGTGGATTTGATTCTTCAAAATATGCGTGAGTTGATTGAAGATGTGGTTGTATTGTTCAGCGTTCAGAGGGTTGTCTGATCTTCACCCACCACTGGTGGTGGTGCCAACATTGATGCAAACAATGGAGTAACTCTCCCTGAAAAATCTTTTCCTTTTCTTTTCATATTAATGAAAACCTTTTTAGTATGTTTAGGTGTTTCATAAGTATCATTAAAAGTTTATGTAAGAGAAATCTAATTATTCAAAAAGAGTTATAAAAACCTTGGATACATTAAAAATTTCTTTGTATTGGTATCCAAGTTCCTCAACATACCATCAAAAATTAGTTTAGAAAAGTTAAACTTTTGACTAGTAGCTAAACAGATGACTGCAGATGCTATATTAGTGGAAAATTCATTCCAAGAAGTAGATTTTGAACTTAGGCAGTGTAAGATGGTATGTATGAGGTACTTCCATTGAGGAGTGCAGTGTGCGTTTTGAAAAGGAATGTTGGCAGAATCACTCTCATACCCCATCAATGCAAGGTTTTCAAAAATAGCATTATTTGTTAGACAAGTAATGCCATCCTCATCATTAAAGTGAAGATCACTCCTCACGGATGATTCTGATATTACTAATATATTGCCAAAAACTGTGGCATGAATTTGCTTCACATCATTGATTGTTTGGGAATTTACAGTATTCCAAAACTGTTCAATATAGGAAGCATAGATAGTAAGACTTACAGTTAAGGCATAATGAATAGAGCTAGTAGTAAGAAATTCCACTATCTGATGAAACTCAGCATTCTCCTCTGTTCTTTCCAAACAAGCAACCATATTGTGTTGATCAACAAACTTCAAATCGCCATAGATGATTAATTGAGGATTAATTGTTAGAGTCGGTGATAAATTGAATTTGGGTTTGAAATCGAAAGAGTATTAATGAATATTGGTAATCGTTATACGGCTTAACAATGGCGCAATAACAGGAAACATTAAGCGAAGTTATCCTTTATAGACCCAAAATTCCCTTCAACCGTTGTAACTCTAACGTAACTTCAAACGGTAATCCCGCTCTACTAACTTTGGCTCAGCAGGCACTAACTTTTGCCTAGCAGTACTAACTTTTGTTAGCAGCACCAAAATCCTGCTTAGCAGCATTAAATATTACAACTATCAGGTTTTAACTCCATATTAATTACTAATTTCATCTTCAATCATCATTAATAATTAACTGCTAACAAACCATCTTTCAGTGATTAAGTAATCAAATGCTAGCAACCATAAAGTTAATTTTGCTAACATCAAAAGCTTTTGTAAGAAGATATGCAACTTTTTTGGTAGTGTGAATCTTGAGCACCTAAATCAATTCTTCTCCTAAGAATCTATGATGAAATGGTGCCTATCTATATGTGCTAGTTTTAGAGTGAAACACTGGATTTCTTTATAATACAAATGATGCTTGCGATATCAATGTAAATCTGTAGTTTCTTGAAATTTAACCTATCATAAGCTTTTGATTTGGATGCATAAACACATGTCCACAATAAATACCAGCAGTAACATACTCTGCTTTAGTCATAGAGTTGGCAACTATAGTCTGCTTTTTACATTGCCATGAAATCAACCATTTGCCAAGAAAGAAATTGAAACTCTGTTGTTGGTTTTTCTGTCAAGGCCGTCCAAGCTAAATCAATTATCAAAAAAAGTTCCAAGTTAAAATGGTGAAATATCTATAGGATACCAAAGGTCCATTTTGGCCTGACCTTTCTATGTATCTAAAGTCATCTTTCTGCATGAATGATTTGAAGTTCTTTGGTGTAACTTGAAACCTTGACACAAGCAACAAACAGCAAAACATTATGTTTAGGTTTGATGAAGCTATTAAGTACTTACAATGATTAACATTGATCTGTATAAGTAAACATACTCTAATCCTTGGCTTCTTCATTCATTGCGCAATACCTTCGTTAGTCTCTATTTGGGAGTGCTTTGCTGTAAATAACTAAGGAGGGAAATCAAATTTCCTTTTAATATATCGCTAATACTTGTCTTGGCTGATGAAGATAACATCATCTCTATACATGACCTGCAACCCTAAAAAGAAAAGTGAACTCCCTTTAGAACTCATTGTGAAACTTATTGTGCATTCAACTATCAACTTATACATAAAGACTTCTTAGAAGACCCAAAGATGTTGTCATATCATACACCTACACTAACAGGATATTTCCTTTGCTCTTCTTCGATAAACAAAGTTCTTATCTTATATGCCCTCTTTCTAAATGAATTTTTAATACGTAGTAGATAAAGTCTCAGGACCGGGGGCTTTAGAAGCTGATGTAGACCATATAAATCTTTTTCTACCTTATAAACTTTGTTAGGAAATTGTGGATCTTCAAAGCCAGGAGGTTAGACACATCAACACCTCTCTTTACAATATTACCATATAAAAAGACATCTCTTTGCATTCCTTCTTGTACACAATAAGAACTCCAATAAATGATGCATTAGGTCCAAAAATAACTTGATTGCCTCTAATTTCTTGAACCATGAGCAAAAACATCTTCATAATCAATTCCTTTTCTTAGGTGTAACCTTGTGCAACCAGTCTTGCAAATGTTTCATAACTAATATTCCTTCCTTATATTTCTTTATTTATAGGACCCATTTGTTCAAATGCATGATGCATTTCGCGGTTAATAATTACATATATCCATACCTTCTGCAAAATATATACTGTAGCAACTCATCTATGCATTGCCTCTATTCCATCTTGGATCTTGTAAAGCTTGTGGTCCACCTTCTGTGGGTTCTATTTGTGAGAGAAAAAGGTAAAATAAGTAGTTGCTGATAATCTGGTGATTTGTTCTCATTGCCTTTTTGATGTAACTTACCATAGCAGGTTCTTTCAGAAATCTTGGTCATCCTTCTTGTTTGAGTAGTCTTGAATTTAATTTCTCTTAATGATCTGGTCTTTTAGGATGTTCCTTGTGAATTCTGGTTGTGGAAATTGGACTGACATTAATGGGTGGTTTCCAAGTTGTTTAAGGGCTAGCCTTCTCATCTACTTCTTTTATAACATTATGCACCATAAAGCTAGCTAGTATTTTAGAAGAATCAAGCAGTTATCTCCTCTAAATCAGGCGCATAAGTGGATCAGTAGGAAAGATTCATCATTATTAGTAAAACTTTACCCAGCACGTAGACTAAACAGCTTGATAAACAGTATTATCTTTTGTTAGTAACTGTTTAGCATAACCTTCCTTTGTTGCATAGTAAATTATCTCTTGCAACTCTGAAATCTTGTAATATCTCTTGGTCTTCTTCTTTGTTTGAAGCCTCCTCCTTCCTTCTCCCTTGACCATTTCTTTCACCCTTATTTGCTGGTTCTTCATTTGTCTTTTTACCAGCATCATCAACATCTGCATCATTTGAGCTCTGTAGACTATCATAAAGTAATGGTAGCAGAATATATTATTGAGTAGGTATTGTTTATCAACATTATCCTTGAAACCATGCATCTTTTAGTTTGTATTCCCTGTTGCAGGTAACTGGTCATATTCATAGAGGTTGTTAGTAGAATCAATATCAAAGAGCCAATGTTGGTCCACTTCTACAACATTAGGTTTGTTTTCAGAAGGTTAGATGCAGGTTTTCCTATACCTTCTAGTTCTATGGTTAAATACCCTAAAAGCTTTGCTATTTATAAAGTATCCAATAAAGAACCCCTCATCAGCCTTCCTATCAGATTTGCCTAGGGGATCTAAGGTATTAAGAATAGTTACAAGACACCCAAAAGGTCTCATAAAACTTATACTATGTGGTCTACAATGTAATAGTTCATAAGTTGTTTGTTGTGAGGTTGGTCACTAAAACCCTATTCTGAACATAACAAGCAGTACTAACTGCTTCAGCCCAAAATGTAGTAGGTAATAATGAATCTGCTAGCATAGTCTTAGCAACCTCTATTAGTGTCCTATTCTTTCTTTTAGCAACTCTATTTTGTTGTGGAGTTTTAAGACAATAAATTCCCCTTCTTAATCCCTTATTCCTACAAAAACTGATTCATGTATTATTTTTTAAACTCAGTTCCATTATCACATCTGATGATTTTAACCTTATGATTTATTTGGTTTTCTATGCCAGTAATAAAATTTTTAAGGATCCTACTAGTCTCATCCTTAGTGGCCAAAGAGAAAACCCAAGTAAACCCACTATAATCATACGTATACACAGGCAGTATTATCTTGTTGATACTCCTTGCAGATGTTGCCTAAAATAGGTCCCATAAGCAATAGATTTATTTGGGTTGGCTGATAGAGCGCAAAAGCTTCGGTCTTAGAACAGAAGCTTTGTGTTTGATTTTCATTCCTGACAAGCAACACAAGTTTGGTCATTTTCAAAGTGCCTTTAAAGGCAAACCTCTAACAAGGTTTCCCTTAACAAGTTTGTTCATAGTTTGAAGTTTTTTACGTCCATAGCCTTCCTATTTGCCATAAAATTTAGGACTCATATATTGTAGCCTTTGCAAATAATACATTGTCAAACCTACATGATGGATACAACATTAGTTAGATCTTAAATGTACTATATTGTTCTGTCAAGGAACTTTAAGCATGACTTGAAATTTCTTCAAGTAGCTTTAAAGTCATAAGAGATAGACAAGATATTTCGTTCACAGTGAAGTAGAACTTTGTTTTTTTGTCACACTTTGTGAGACAGAGAAGAGATTAAATTGAGTTCCATTTTTCAAAAGTATACATCTTCAAAGTCTAATTTCCCAGTCTAATTTTACCTTTTCAGTAATTTTACCTCCTTTTGGGACATTCTGCAATGCAACAAAATACAACAATCAACCTTTGATTATCCTGTAAGGAAAAGACTTGTTTCCTGTCATATGCTAGAGCAATTCTCCAACTTTCAAAAATCCCTTGATCTTGTAAATTATATTGTGGTTTACCCTGACACTTTTTAAAAATAAGTGATTAGTTTTATCTGGGGACCCAAGACATTACTGACTTGAGTTGCCTTGTAGATCAAACTTAGTCAAATTTTTATGGCATGTTATGTCCTCACTGTCTTTGGAGGTAATGGTCAATTACTATTTCTGGTGATTGGTCTCAAATCTAGCATGCTGAGGAAACTTAACTAACATTTTCCCCATTTTCACAGCTGCGTTTAACTACTGCTCTTTGTCCCCGATAGCGCAGTTGTTACATGTTAACTTTAGCAGTTTTAAATTTTTTATTAAGTAAGATTTTTGGTTTTAGATGCTCATTTTTGGTTAAATAGCCCTTCTTAATGGTGAATGTGTGTTTAAATAAGAATATTGTTTTGGGTAATGCATCATTCACTTTGATTTAGGGAGGCATGCAGTATTATCTTGCCCTGGTAGTACTAATTGATGCTGCTGCTCTGGAGAGCTATTGCTTAGCAAGTATTAACTGGTACTGTTCTGTCTTTGTACCATAGTTGTTGGAACCATATTCCTTTTAGGATGTGGCCCGTGTAGGTAAATTTATTTTTGGTGGTTCACCACTTTGAGCGTTGTTCCATACATGGTTTATTGTGTCCTCTACGAGTAACCCTTCATTATTATTTCAACAATAGGTTTTTCTACCATTTTTTGTCATGAAAATCACAGTCTTTGAATAAATGATTTTTAAACTCCACAAACAAAAAAAGCGTTCTTTATAAATAATCAAAACCATTCCCTAGTTTTTTGGAGGTCTTCATACATTCTTTCTAGTTTCTTCTATTATCCTTAGGACTTTGACTTTTGTAGGATACTTTCTTATCTATGTGTGTTTTCCTTATAACAGATTTCAATTTCATTATTTAACAAAATTGATTTTAGTAAACTTTGGGTTTGTCTGATTAGGTTTAGGTCTAAACACACTATCATTATCACTCTCAGTGTCCCAATCTTCAATGATAAGAGCACTAGGCCTAACAGTTTTAGGCTTTTCTATAATATCCTTACTAGTCTTAGATATACTAGTTTCATTTTCACTCACTTTAGTCTTATAGACAGAATCATCTAACCCATCAAAGGATAAGTCAGGTCTTGAGGGCATGTAGTTCATAGTGTAAGGAGGGGGAACTGCATGAAACCCTTCACCTGTTTTGAATCTATCATTTACTTAAAAAAACTATTCATCCTTATCACTTTCTCTACTGTTAAACACACTATGAACCACTTCACTCTTATTCATTTGACTATCATAAGCACTTATTTGACTATTAATTAGTTTAGTTAGATTCTTTGATGATTCTTCAAATTTTTCTAGTTTAAGTTTCAAACAATCTTTTCTTTTAAATGCTTTCTTTTAATTGATTTTTAAGGTCTTTGATAAGGAGATATCTTTCACTTAGACATATACTTTAAAAAAATTGCTATATCTTTTCATTAACAGCTTCATCTTTTTTCATGAAAAACTATCATAGGCTTTTAATGATTCTAATCCCACTTGTTAACCTATAATTTCTAGATTAGATTTATTAAGAGCATCACGCTATTGATCATACTATTTTTGAAGAGTTTCATATGATTTTAATGAAATTTTAGAAGCAGTACGTAACATCTAGATTCTGAATTGCATGAATTGATGAACCTTGGGATGTATAGGTCATTAGAGCAAAGTTTGTGATGCCTTCTTCAGCCTAATAAACTGACATTACTAACTATATAACTAACAGTATTAATAAATTGTGCCTCGCGCTCTAACACTTTGTACTGGCCTCAGCGTACACTAGAAGTGTTATGACGAAGTTAGCAAACACTAATCGACTTAGACAGTTTTTCCTTCTAATCACAGTCTCAGCAACAGCACCAAAACTTAAACCAGGCATCTTTAAGTTGGTAAAAGGTTTAATTCCCAACAATCCTCCGTGAAATTGATGTTCATGCTTCGCGTTTCATTCATCGCGAAGTCTTTTATTTATTAACATCTTTGATCACTCATTGAGGACGTAATCCAACACTCTTATACTTTATTAAGTTGTGATCTTTAAAAATCTAAAAGATTCGCAATGCCATTTCACTTTCATGATCAATCTCCAGTCTTCTATTTAACATCCTTAAAAGCATTTCTCTGAGTCAAGTGTATATTTCTTTTCTATCAGTCATGTGTAATAGCATATTCCATTATTCCCCTATACAACATACATGAAACATCCACTTGAGTTCTAATAATCTCCAACTTATCAAGTTGAGCCTTGTTGATTCCTCAGACTTCATCTTCCTCACAATGGCTCAAATAATGTCTTTCTAAATCTCCCCTAAACAACAATTCATATCCTTCTGGACTTGTTGAATCATATCTTTCTATTTCACAAGTTATGTAGATCAATCACATCTTGTCTGTCAATGTACGTCATGCATTTGACTGAATATTTGTAATTCTTTTAGAACTTTCTATCTTCTCTGATGATTTGATATTACAATCCATGGTTTTTAGTCAGAAATGTGTGTGTGTTTAATCATTGTATTGGTGTAGTATTCTAAGTAGCAAGCGATTACATATCATCAATATCATGTCTTCCCTGGATTCTATATACGCCAAACAAGACTCTAAATGCTCCTCCTTTTCACATCATATTTGGAGTGTTTTGGGTTCGTTGCACACGTCCTCGGTCGAGAGTGATTGTTTATGATCATTGGTCTCTTCTACTATTTCCTACTTGCTTGCTATGCTAACCATCTTTCTTTACACTTGTCATCATGATCAGAAAGGTAAACTATATATTCATATTATCCATTGCTAATCATTTCTCTGATATAAACTTCTGATATTTCTTTTAAAGACTATTGCTCTTGAGATTTAAATTGCTAGAGTGTTACTTGCCCATGTGTTTCAGATAAGTAATCATCTGGTTTCTAAGTTAAGTTCTGTTTGGTGGTCTGTTTCTAATCTTTGCTGCTCTCTGGGCTGCAAAGAACTACTTCCTTGCTGCAATGGTTTCCACCAAGAATATAGCCTATTCATCAACATAAAATTGTTCTCTTTCTTGTTCTTGAAGGCTTGCAGCTAGCAACTCATCAGCATCCATCCTTGCTTGAACATCTTCTATTTGTTCAATCAATGCTGAATCCCTTGGCATCCTTGTTCTGTAGCTCTTTCCCTTGCAAATCCTTTGCTCTCTCATATTAAATTGGGATTGTTTTTTTTCTTCTTTAACAACCCTGAGCTAGCTCTTTATCCATCCTGAAATCTGAGCTTTTGTTTCTAGTGTTCTTTGGAGTAGGTTCGGGCTCTACAATCTTGCTGTTTACGCTATCTGTGGTTAGCTTTGTATTTTGGTATGCGGTGTTGCTCTATTGTATTCTTCTTTAACTTTATGAATGCTAGTCTATCTGAGTGTTTGTTGTCTCTTGGTGTGCTGTTTTGGCACTCCTAATATTTCCGAAATCATGACTCGATTATGTTGTTGATGTGCAATAGTTGTCATTCTCATCTTTAAATATATACTAGAATTACTTGTTTGAAGGGACCTCAACAACACTTACATTAACTACTAGGCAGTATTAAGTGTATCCCCAGCAGTAGTTATTTGTTTAGCTTTTCTACTCCATCTTCATCATTTCTCCTTTGCATCAAAAGCAATATCAGAAGTTACTTCTTTAAATCTTTGGCTTTGTCTTGACAATTTTTTCCTCCCCTATTTGGATACATTCTTTATCACAAACCTTATCTCCTCTAGGTACAAATCTTGAAGAGCTTCATCCCTGGAGTTCTTGCCCTTTTTACCTTTTCCAATCTTTTAACTTTCTTTTGTAGCTTATTGATCACCAAGTCTTGAGCAGTATTTGATTGTTCCAAGGTAAGAACCCTATTTGATAAATTTGTACAAATGGCCATAAATTCATTTCTGTTATGTTCTACCCTTATCAATTCCAGAGTGTGTGATCTCCTCCTGAGAGAGGTGACATGTCATAGGGTTGTCGGTGTAGTTAATCTGTCAAATCTGTTGTTCATTTCTTTCCTCATCACTTCCGGGTATGTTAACTCCTGGGAAAGGCGAATCATAGGAATGTTTAGATGCCCTCTTAGACCTAGTCTGAGCAAT
This sequence comes from Tanacetum coccineum, assembly GCA_026074375.1. Classification (NCBI taxonomy): domain Eukaryota; kingdom Viridiplantae; phylum Streptophyta; class Magnoliopsida; order Asterales; family Asteraceae; genus Tanacetum; species Tanacetum coccineum. Next base: position 60,707 of record BQNB010019140.1, read on the forward strand.
GGCACCCCCATGGCTTCTTGGCACCTGGGTCTGTCACCTAAACTAATTTCCTGAGAAAGAGGATCATTTAGACATTGCTGTGGATTGGTGTCTAGTTTTATGTCTACACTGGCATCTTGTGCTGCATATAAGCCTAGAGCAGTCGTGGAGGCCTCTCACACTCTATCATCCTTGTCCTTAAAGACAGTCTCATCTGCTACATTTGGTATAGGCATACTAGTCTGAGGTAACTGAGTGTCCTTTTGTAAGGCTTACCAAGGTGATTGAGTATTTTAGGGTGATGATAATTTAGTAACAGGGATTTATTCTTCAACTATGGGTTGAGTAGTTGAAGATGGTGGTTGGGGTTTAGAGGGTTGTCCTGAACCTTCACCCCCAACTGTGACTTTGGTGTGTGCCAACATTGATGGCAGTATGCAATGGTGTTGTTATGTGTGAGTGTGATTATGAAGGGCTGTCTCTACTCAACAGTTTTATACTGTTGGTTTCAAATTATAAGTAATGCAAAGCTAAATAGTTTGTACTGATCAAAATTATAACTACTTAGTACTAACTTGGTGGTTAGTACTGCTAGAGTAAAGTTAGTACTGCCAATACTAACTTAATACTGCTGAAGAATTAGAGATATGTTTTAACTACTGCGTGCATGGAAAGTATTAAGGACTGGACGAGAGAGTTGTTAAACGATGTTGTGCTATGTAGGTCGTGACTGGTTTTGTTGTATATCTTTTATTAGTTAGTGAATAGAGATATGTTAATATCTTGATAAAAAAGTTTATTAGATGTAGTATCTTGTAAAGGACTCCTTGGTGTATAAAAGGAGATCATAGGTTATGGTTTTAGAATCATAACATCACATCACATCATATCAGTCTTTCATAGTATTTTATAGTTCAAAGTATGTAAACCCCTAGTATTAGAGAGTATTCGTATTATTCATCCACGCAAGTAATATTAATAGCTTTTTTGGTTATATCATTGTTCATTCTAGTTTTACTGTTTTATTGATATTTCTATACTATGTAATAAAGAGTGATTGCCGGATACTTCTTTAGTATTCACATAAAGTTTCTACATTGTTGTATTTGGATTTTATTAAGTAAACATCATCGCTGTTGACATGCTTAGAAAAATAGATATTGAAGTAGAACTAACAAGTGGTATCAGAGCTTGTGTTTCTGAAACTCTTTGTGACCTATGAAGAAACCAAATAAGAAGATTATATCTCTTTATTCAACAAAGAGATGGACTCATGAAATGATTCAACAATGCATATGCAAAGTTTCCAGCATTCGCTCAAACAAGGTGTGAAATGAGATGTGGAGACAGACTAAGTATAGAGCAATACTTTCAATGTTAAAGACTATTCTCTATGGGATGTCATAGGAGTGACAAACTCTTTCAAACCAACAGCACGAACAAATAGCGCAAATGCTGTTGGGTACTTTCTTCTTACTTAATGATATCAGGTCCTGTTACTACTGTAAGAGGAATGCCCAAAAGACAGATGATGTAAATGCAAGGAAGTTGTTGATGATGGCACTCTCCAATGAAAATCAACTGACATTCAATCAAATACAAGGATTGCCTAGGACTTTGTTGATGCCTTACTCAACAAGATTTGGTGGTAATAATAGCCACTAAGGACAGTACTCAAAAGACACGCATTTCTAAAGCAGAGTTATGAGAATTCAATATGCTCTAAAGACACAGAGTCACTTGACTTATTTTATAGCTTGGTTCAAAAAATTGTTAAGCCGTGTTGGCTATTTCGGGTGTGATCACATCTCTCAAGAAGATCTTTGTACCTTAAAATGTTTTAAGAATTACTGCCTTCTGAATGGATACACTTATGTATGTGGTCTGGAGGAATAAATCAGATCTTTGACACATATCTAAGTTATTGTTTGTATCTCTGTTGACTCATGAGAAAACTTTCATGTGATTGTTGTGTAAGTAGTGTGTGTTTCAAGTAGAATTTGTTTTATAACTTCAGTCTTCAAACTCAAACTCACAGCTCTAAAATATGGCCTTTTGTGTCATGTTTTGTACTGGATAATTCCTCCAGATATCTATGTAAAACTTGAGTGAGGCTACTTACGTCACATGACAACTACTTCTGCCTTCCCTTAATTGTTACAAGTGTAAGTCGCTGCTACTCTCACTATTAGTACTGCTAATTTTCAGATATTACTGACTAACTTAAGTGATGCCATGTATATATGCTTTTGGCAAATCAACTCCAAAAGGTCTCAACTTGTTCTTAAAGACCTCTTGAACTCAGAAATCTATGTAAATGACTAGACAGAATAGGATTTTTGAAGTGGTAATTTACTTTACTGAGAGGAGTGTAGCAGGTGTAATGTGTGTATTTCTTGGAACTGGTAAGAAGATCACTATCTCAAATGGGATAGTTGATACTGCTTGATTATGACAAGTCAAGGTAAATGTTTTGTATACCTGTGTTCTAAAACTGCGGACAGATTTTGCAAGAGAATTAAATGAAGGTCCTACGGAATCTAAGATAATAAGAACAGGACATCAAGACAGCTCAGGATGGATGTGAATTATGCGAAATGTGAACTTTCGCTTTGCCTGTGATGCTATTTGGTGGCTATCGCTGCGAGTGGGCTAGTTTTTGATTGGGAGCTATTATGGCAGAATCGAGAAGTACCTCACAACATGGCTGTTATCGGCTTTCTTCAGACTCAGAGTATAGTAATGACAAAAACTTTTATTTGTGATGACCATTGAACGTGTCACTTAATAATTTTTACCTGTCTTTTAAGAAAGAAATTTGGAAAATCTTAAAATAGACTCAAATTGATAATTTAAGAGTAGGTCTTAATAAACTCTGAGTATTAATCTAGATACTATAATAGAAGGTTTGCATCTGTAGAAGCAACAACTTATCGTCTTATACAATTAAAAAATAAGATATGTTTGTGAACCTAAATTAACTGTTTAGAAAAGAGACACCTATTTAAAGGACTCAGTAAATCACATGCTCTTAAAAGTGAGATAAGAGAAGCTTAAGAAAGAAAAAGGAGAGACAATCAGATAAAAATGGTAAATCATTTTGTATAATGCTTCTAAGAGGACTCTGATAATATTAATAGGGGAGTCAAATATTGATAACAGTAGAAAAGGTGTAAGGTTTGTAAGCTATAATGCTATTCTACCTCCACCTACAGGCTTATTTGCACCCCCAACTATTGATTTTTCCAACTCTGGTCTTGAGGAGTTCCAACAACCTAATGTTCTGAAGGCTATGGTCCTTCAAGGTACAGTAAGAGTGTCTGTAATGATACCTTCAATGAGGTTAGAAAAATCCCTGATGCCCCATTGGTTGTAGAGATGTTGGTGGTATAGAAAAAGCCGAGATAGCAAACTATTTTTACACTAAGGATTGAATCTTAGTTAATTAACAAGGAAAAATCCTAGCTAGGAAACTAGTTTATGTATGCAAAGATGTACAGATACAGAAAAAACCTAGGGGGAATCAAAGTAACTGGAATATATCTTAAATCCCAACCGCTAAGAGGTGTATTTTGTGTTGTATAATAAAGCATGTTTTGTTTGTGGAAGCTGTTGACCTGTGCAGGTCACTAGCAATTCCATCAGGGTAGGGGTCGGTGGTAAATGGGAATAATTATTATGAGGGTAAATTAAGAACGATTCTGCTAAAAAGGGCTCACCCTAAACTCTCAACAAGAAACATGATCTTAGATGCAGTTTTAATGAAAACTGGCTTAAAACCACTTATAATGCTAGGTCACCCTATTAATACTGCTCATCCCAAACTATAGTTTATAGAGCTTAGACAATGTCATGGTTTTCAAATATAGCTCATTACAACTGTAAATAGGCTCCTATCAATCAAAGATAGAATAGATTTCACTAACAAAACTTTACCATAAAAAGTTCATAATGAAGAACAACATTAACTAACAAAAACTTTAACCAAAAAATTAATACTGCTAAGGAAAAAGTTTATACTGCTAAGCCAAAAGCAGTTAATACTGCTAAGCCAAAAGCAGTTAATATTGCTAGGCCAACTTTAGCAGTAGTTAATGCTGTCAGGGCAAATCAGGTTAATGCTGTTAAGGCCTCAGCATGTTGGGTTTGGAGACCTACCAAACTTAACAGTGCATCAATTATTTTCAAGAGACAAAATTATATTGATGCACGAGGCATATCCAAGTCAGTGATGGCTTGGGTCCCCAAAGGAAACTAATTTCCTTATTTTAATGTCCAGGTTCATCCACAAAAGGAAGATCAAGGATATGTTGATAGTGGATGCTCTAGGCACATGACAGGCAACATGTCATATCTCACAGACTTCAAGGAATTTTGATAGATGATATGTTACCTTTGGGGGAGGAGCCAGAGGAGGAAGAATTACTAGTAAAGGAACTCTTAAAACTGGTAAGCTTGATTTTGAGGATGTGTACTTTGTCAAGGAGTTACAGTTTAACATTTTTAGTGTCTCACAGATGTGTGACAAAAAGAACAGTGTTCTTTTTACTAAAACTGCATGTTTAGTTCTGTCTCCTGATTTTAAGTTACCTGATGAAAGTTAGGTTTTATTTAAAGTTCCTAGAAAGAACAACATGTACAGTGTTGATATAAAAAAATATTATTCCTAAAGAGAGCTTAACCTGTCTTGTTGCAAAGGCCACACTTGATGAATCAATGCTATGGCAAAGGAGGCTTGGTCATATAAACTTTAAAACTATAAATAAACTGGTTAAGGATAATCTTGTGAGGGGATTACCTGCAAAACATTTTGAAAATGACCAAACTTGTGTTGCTTGCCTTAAGGGAAAGCAACACAAAGCCTTTTATAAGTCCAAGATCCAGAACTCTATTACTCAGCCTTTATTCATGTTGCATATAGACTTGTTTGGTCTAACTTTTATGAGCAGCTTAATGAATAAGAAATATTGTCTTGTGGTCATTGATGATTATAGCAGATTTACTTGGGTTTTCTTTTTAGCCTATAAGGATGAGACTAGTGGCATCCTTAAGCACTTTATAACTGAGATAGAAAATCTAGTTGATAAGAAAGTAAAAATAATCAGATGTGGCAATGGGACAGAGTTTAAGAATAGAGTTATGAATGAGTTTTGTGAAAAGAAAGGCATTAAAAGGGAATTTAGTGTAGCTAGAACTCCTCAGCAAAATGGTGTTGCTGAAAGGAGAAATAGGACACTAATTGAGGCTGCTAGAACCATGTTAGCTGACTCTAAGTTACCTACTACATTTTGAGCTAAAGCAGTTAATACTGCTTGCTATGTGCAGAATAGGGTAATTATAGTTAAGCCTCATAACAAGACCCCTTATGAATTGTTTAGAGGTAGAACTCCTGCTCTAAGCTTCATGAGACCATTTGGGTGTCATGTTACCATCCTTAATACCTTAGATCATCTTGGCAAGTTTGATGGAAAATCTGATGATGGTTTCTTTGTTGGATACTCATTGACTAGTAAGGCTTTTAGAGTATACAACATTAGAACCAGGAAAGTAGAAGAAAACTTGCACATTAGGTTCTTGGAGACTAAACCTATTATTATAGGTGATGCTCCAAAGTGGCTGTTTGATATTGATAGTCTAACAAAATCAATGAGTTATGTGCCAGTTGTTGCAGGTACAAACTCCAATGATTTTGCAGGTTCAAAAGAAAGTAATTGTGCAGGTCACACTAGCAAGGAGACTGAATTTAGCCAAGACTACATTGTGATGCCACTGTGGAAGGATGGTTCAATGTTTGATTCTTCTTCAAAGAATTCTAGTAATGATGAACCACAACCTTCTAGTATTGCAAAAAAAAAGGATGATGAAGGTGTAAGTAAAGCAAGTGGATTTAGTGATCAAGAGCAACCTAAGAGCAGCACTCTAAATATTAATACTGCTGGGCCAAGTAATAATACTGCTAGTGCAAATTTTAAAACTGGTAGTCTAAATATTAATACTGTTAGTCCAACAGTTATTACTACAAGGTCAAATCGCTCTCAAAATGTATCTGACATGTTTTCTTTGGGAAGAAGTGCTACACTTGAAGCCACACATGCTGATTTATTTGGTGATGAAACAGAAATAGATATGGGCAACCTTACTACCACATATCAAGTTCCTACTACTGCAAATACAAAAATCCATAAAGATCATTCACTTAATCATGTGATTGGTGAATTGGTGTACAGACAAGGGGAATGACAAAGAATACAAATGAACATGGGTTCATTAGTGTTGTTTATGAAGGGAAAACTCATGAATACCTTCATACTTGTCTGTTTGCTTGTTTCCTATCCAAGGAAGAACCAAAAAGAATTGCCAAAGCTCTAAGTAATCTAGCTTGGGTAAAAGTAATGCAGGAGGAGCTTTTACAGCTTAAACTACAAAAGGTTTAGATACTAGTAGATTTGCCTAAAGGTAAGAGAGCTATTGGTACAAAATAGATATTCAGGTACAAGAAAGATGAGAGATGCATAGTAACAAGGAAAAAAGCAAGGCTAGTTGCCTAGGG
>BQNB010019141.1:11589-67235 GCA_026074375.1 Tanacetum coccineum
AGAAATGATTCATCTCAGTGTTTCTTTGTGTTAGTGTTTAACAGTAAAGGTATAAGATCTTAAAGATCATAACACAAAAGTAAACATCATAGATCTGAACATTCTTGAAAATCATCAATTTCGACAACACATTTTCGAAACAGAAAATTATTAATAACAGCTTCAGATCCAAACTCGGAAACTGAAACTCAAAAGTCATTCTCGGAACAAATCCAATCTCTATCAAGTTTCAAGAATCATAAACTCAGAATGCTTTAAACTCGGAATGACTCATTTTGATAAGTAACATAAAGATCTCAGATTGTGTGTGACATAACATCCTTTAAGATTTTGTCTACATCACGTTCATCATCACAGATCCAAAACCTTTTTTAAAAATAAAACTCAGTAACACAATCTCAGAAAAACAAACTCGGAAACAAGAACCTTTCAAACTCGAAACAACGCGTTTTTTAAAACAAGCCTTATTATTTTAGATCTTAGTTTTGGTTTTGTATTCTTTCAAGACAAAAGATCTATAAAGATCTTCACAAACAAAAAACCAATCTCTTCATAGATCATACGAAACCAAAAGAGTCGTTCGAAACCAACGTGTATCAATAACAAAAATCAAAACAGAAATAATATTGATCTCAGATTTGTTCACTTAGGGTACCAATCTTCAAAAGATTATGAACTTATCTCATCATAGATCGATTTTTGAAGCCTAAACTTCAAATTAATATTCAAAAATAAAAGAAAATATCCAAACTAAAAAGTTCTAATCAATTTCTTTTGTTTCGGTATAAAGAAAAATCAAAAAACAACAATGAATTTTTAAAGGTTGTGCTTCTCGATCAATTTTCGAAACATAAAAGAAAAACAACAACAAGATTGTTAATGTGCATTTATCTTGTTTCGATTTAAAGAGAAAATCACAAAGAGTCAAAAGAATAAAATTCTACCTGTCACCACCCTTGTGTTCATTTATCATTTGATTCTTCGTAGGTTAAAACACTCTTTCTTTGTTGATTTGTGTTTCTTCTGTGTTAAGAGAGGTGTGAGATATGGATCACTTTATGTTTGTGTGACTGAGATTAATCAAACAAGGAGGCGTATGAATTGTGTTGTGTGAGTTTTTCAAAGAAAATAAAAAGAGTGGTGTGTTATAAGTTTTAGGGTTAGGGTAATATTTGATATAGGGTTTGCATTATATCATATTTTAGTTAGGACTGGGCCAAGAGTTAGAAATAAAAATTGGGATATATCATTTGTGTATACCGAAAATCTTATCATACAATCTTGGGCTGGGTCTAGATGCAATATTGATCCGAATTTTGTGCTACACTTTTTGAGTTGTTGGGCTGTCATATTTTATATTTTGGCTAGACAAAGTTTTTGATAGTTGATTCTTAGTTCACGGTTCTTAATTGCGAAAAAATAGTTAAAGTGTGTTAGTATTTGGATTGAATTTAGTTTTTAAATATAATTCGTGATTGTGCTTGTGACTGATTTGGTTTGTGTGGAATTGATAGTTTGTGACTGATTTGGTTTGTGTGGAATTGATAGTTTGTGCGTGATTTGGTTTGTGTGATAATTTGGATTAAATTTTTTGGTTTGTGTTGAAATTTACTTGGGTTCGTTGTGCTAAATCAGAAAAATGGAATCAAATGAGGAACAACAATTATTTGCTCAAAAAGTACAACAACAAAACATGACTTTGACTAGTCAGCTTGAGTTGTATAAGGAAAGGGTTCGGGTTTTGGAAAACATCAAAGGGGATAACAATTATCTCAACGAACTTCTTAAGGCTGATCGCAAAGCAAAACATTTTAATCAACAAGCTCAGTCTCAATTTCTTCATGATCAAGATATCATTCGAGATCTAAAACAAAACGTGATAAATTAGACTTAGCTGTTATTGACTATAAAAGACAAAAAGAGGAATATCAAAAGACACAAATGATTTTTAATCAAACACGGCATGACAAAGAGGAAAAATATCTTAATGACATCATTCAGTTACAAGCTAAGAACAAAGATCTTGAAAACGTTGTTTGTAAAATGGGCAAATCAACTAAAACACTTTGGTTGCTTACAAATGAACAAAAAGCTTTTCGGGACAACTTACAGAAGTCGGGTTTGGGATATAACGGTCCTTATGTTCTTTCACAAGCTTATGCCAAAATTCCTAAGTTGTATCGTGCTTATGAACTTTGTAATAAGAATGAACAACTGCATGTGTTTGATTCTGAGGAAACTCTTGAGGATGCTGAAAAGAGTCAATTAAAAATGAACGAGTTTCAAAAAGATAAAAAAAGTTCAGGAGTTAAAGATAAAACCAATCGATTACAGAAAATTGAACAAACTTTATGACGATTTTGTTCCTCAAAAAGAACTTTCTGCTGAACAAACATATTTTCCATCATCTTTCATATCTTCTGAGACAAAACCAAGCATGGCATCAATGCCTAGTGCAAATCCAATGCTTGTGGATTTGAATGAAATGGAAAATGTTTTCAAAAAATTGTTTGAGTTACTAGAAAAGAATTGTAAACGAGAAAGCATTTTCTATACGTCTAAAGAAGAACTTTGATTAATCGATGTTTACTCGTGGAAGCAAATATAATTTCCACTTCGAGAATGCATGTCCTTATTTTGAAAGTCTTTCCAGATCGATTAAAAGGATGTAAATAAATGAAAGATGTTTTTGTTTCAGTGGAAAATGATCTTGATGAATCTTTCAAACAAAATAAGCTTTTAAAAGATCAACTCTTGGAAGTATCCTTAGTTGAAGATGTCAAGAATCTTGTCATAACCTCTTGTATGGAAATAAGGAATAAGAATTTACATGATGAAACTGAAAGAATTTCAAAAGAGTCAAAAGATGTTTCAAATGAAGTAAAACATCAGCTTATACGTATTGTAATGAAGCATTTGAAGTCCACACAGGAATACAAAAAGAATTGTTGAATTGGAAAAAGATTTGTCAAAATTTGAGGCAAAGAGTATTGCTTTTGAAATCGCACATCAGCACAAGTCTCGAGAAAATAATTATTTGAAAACATTGCAAAAAGAAAATGAGAATTTTATGGCATCATTACAAATCGAGAATGCTCATTTGAAACAGACTTATAAAGATTTGTTTGATTCGGTTCAAAGGTCAAGAGTTGAGACTAATCATTGTGATGAAGTCAAAGTTAAGGTCAATTTTGATGAAATTGAAACTAAAAACATTGAGTTGGAATATCAAGTGGCGTCATTAATTAAGGAGAATGAACACTTGAAGTTGACTTACCAAAGCTTGTTTGATTCAATCAAAAAGTCGCGGGTTCAAACAAAAACTTCAAATGTAACACAAAACGAGGCAGAAAATTTGAAGTCTCAATTGTTTGAATTTGCTGAAACTAAGTTCAATAACATTTTCGAAAAGATTGAATTTTTCAAAAAGAAGCAATTGGATATTTCTGAACTTAACAAGGAATCGGGGGAGAAACATAATCTTTTTGAAAACGAAACAAGTGTTTTTCAAATAAAGATTGATGAGTTGGAAAAGTCTTTAGCAAAACAAATAAAAGAAAATTCTGATTTGTTGATAAAAATCGATAATCTTGAGAATGTTTTCGCTGATGAAGAAAAAAGGGCAACATTAGGAAAATTGAATGCTTTTGATAATGAAAATTGTGATTTTGAATCAAAGGTTATTCATCTAGAAAAAATCATTACTCAAAAGTCAAAAGATTTTGATGATGTCAATCTTGAATTATCAAACAGAACAGCCAAATTTGAGGCGTATTTTGAAAAAATTGAAAAAACGAAAGTTGTTCTTGAACGACAATTGGCTCGTAAGATTAATGATTCTAAAGCTGAAAAGGATTGATTTTTGAAAGAAATTAATCATTTAAGGACTCAACTTAAAAATCTGAAAGAGAAGCGTGTGGAAACAAGGCTTGATAATTCTTCAATTTTAGGAAAACCACCGTTACTTAACAATGAAAGAGATCAGCTTTTGAAACAAATTGCGTTTTTAAAATCAAAATTGGCATCTCAAGATATTCGTTCTTGTCAAAAAGAATATCATGAGTTGAAGAACATCGTATATGCATAAAAAGTGACGTTTGATTCTCTTAATCGAAAAAATGGAACACAATGTTTTCAAAATTCTTCAAAAACCATAAAGAAAGAGTTTCAGAAAGGTCCACACGGTGAATCCACAAAAACGTCTTTAAACAAGGGTTTCTCAGTTTATAATAAATTCTTTCCTTTACAAAAAGATAGGAATTTTTCTAAGAAATCTAAAATTTTAAAACATTATTTCCTCAAAGGGTTTTAACAAAGAATCAAATCAAAGAAGCATTCTTTTGAAACATTCACCACTCTTTTGTACACCCGGTAAAACAAGTGTGGAGGCCAATTAAGGAATCTTCTCAAACTTTTGAAGCATGCTACTTCTCAAAGGAGTTTTAAGACAAGTACTTTAAAAGGAAAGAATCAAGTTTTTGTTACTCCACATTCCACGTTTTACACCGTAAAACAAGTGTGGAACCAAAGCCAAAGTCATTCGAAGTCTTTCAAATATTCCAAAACAGAAATGCTTTTGATGCAAAACAAGAATGGACTCATTTTTTGAAAAAACAAAAACAGTGGAAGATTTTCAAATGGTTCAAAAATGAATTTGCAGAATAATACACCAATTGTTAATAACAAATGGAAATCTTCTTCGTCAACAAGATTTAAAAATCCTCAAGAAACACCGAGTTTCAATAATCAATGGAAAATCAAAAGGAACTATTAAATCCTCCTTGATTCCACGAGAAGTTATATTCAAATGAAACACACGGTATCAAGCCGTCGTTTGGAACTCAACGTCCTTTACATCTAATTGACACAACTTTTAAATGGTTTTCAAAACTTGGCAAACCCATGAGCACCGTGCTTAAATGGGTTCCAAAGGTTGTTGTCTAAATTCGATGTCGATGGTTTGTAATCAAATGTCAGATTACAACCCGGCCTTCAAATAAAAGGAAAGTGTACGTTTCAGTGCGCTTTACCTTCAAACGAAGAGAAATCTTCTTGTTTTGAGCAAAAATTATTCAAATTTTTCAAAAAGATTTTCAAAATCTTTCAAAAGTTTGCTCATCAAAATGGCTTGTTATTAAATTTCAGATAACAACCCGGTTTTCAAATAAAAGAAAAGTGTACGTTTCAGTGCGCTTTATCTTCAACAGAAGAGAAATCTTCTTTGTCCCGAGCAATTTTTTATCAAATTCTTTTCAAAAAGTGTGCTCGGGACATACGACTTCTAAGTAAATGTCAGCTTAGGACTCGTTCTTCAAATAAAGGAAAGTGTACATTTTTGTGCATTTATCCTAACAACGAGAAGCTTTCACCTTCTCGGACTTGAGTTTAGTTCAAGTAAATGTTTTTGAAAATGTTGAACACAATTTTTCAAGATTTTATCAAAAAGATTTTTCAAAATCTTTCAAAAATTGTGTGTTCAACACTCCCTTCTATCGATACTTTGAAAATTCGAATCATTTTTATAAATGGATCAATTTTTGAGGGGGAGTTTTTAAAAAATCAAATGCCTTTAATGTTGTTGGATACATCTCATAAAAGTCAAAATTTATGTATCCAAAACATTCAGTGGATTCAAAAGTGGTTCTTCAGTGATATACCAAGGCATCTTAACTCTATTCCCACAATAAAATTTGAGTGCATACAAATGAAGTGTTTTATTATTGAGGGGGAGTATAAAGGAAAATGTTTTGAACAAATGAATAATAATAGATATAAAAAATAGGTGTTGTCAAGTGTGTTTGTAACACCCCCATAAATCATACAACGCAGCGGAATACCACATGGGGTGCTACTTCATAATACACAGCGCTAGATATAAGAGAACAACCTCTAAATGTGTCGTTTGTAAAACAATCTCGTTGATTTTCTGAAATCAAAATAATAGTTTGTCCCATAATTGCATCACCATGAACAACAAGAATGTAAAGACTCAATGCATACATCAAATAATCACAAGCGATCAAATTCACCTGAGAAAAACATGCTTAAAAGTGTCAACATTAAAGATGGTTAGTTCACAGCTTAGTTTAGAATATGAATGTAAGTCAACAAATATATTTATCCACTTGTGTCATCACAGTACCAATGTAAAATGTTTATAAAATTATTCAACGACCCATTTTATGTCACCAAAAGTATCAATATTATCTCAAAGATTTTATAAAGAATGCATGACCAATTTAATGTCACCCAAAAGTACCAATCTTATCCCAAAGATTTTTATAAATAATGCATGACAAATTTAATGTCGATCCAAAAATGAATCAATTAAGTATTTGTCGGAGGGGGCCTATATCCACCAACGTAAGTCCGACATGTTATAAAACGATCGTTCCAGTGATAGCTAGTCACCCTAACGGGGGTAGTCAATCCCGAATAGATCTAAATTTAAATATCAATTGTCTGCGTGGACATCACCTAATAAAATGTTCTTTAACCCGGGCGATACTTAAATCACCGAACGGGATCCACACCCGAATATATCTACTTTCATAACATTCGCGCTCACCCTCCAAGTGATTTACAGTTCCTGATGCAGTGACGTAGACTTTGTTATGTACCCAATTCGGAGCAGTGATACAAATAATGTATTCCCATCATGGGTATTCCCTCCAAGAATACCCGGGCAGTAATGATTGTTGGCCCCGCAGGCGCCAATCAAATCGTAATCCGACAATCATTTCAAAAGTAAAGTATGCATTTGTGACCAAAAATGAAGTCAAATAATGTATCCCATAGCGAGCTATGCAAATAAGTATGTAAACCATTTTAGTAATCATCATGTAAATGCATTTTGTAAACCAAGCATGTTCTCCACCCCAAATATATGTAAAACGAGTAAAATAACAGAAGAGCTATAATACTCACAAAATCCCTTTAAAAAACAATCACATTGTTATAAGATAACCGAGTAAGTATAAGAATTTGTAGACAAGCATGTATCCCCCTCGCGGGTTATAAAACATTCAAAAGATTGAAAAGCGAGGCTATGAACTCACCTTGATCAAAGACCACGATCAAATAATCCAAATAAATCACAACCGAATCTGCAACGATCTCGGCCACGACCCTATAATTATGTCGCTCTATTATAATACACGTATTAAATACGATCAACGATGCGTACATCGTAACGACGAAAATCATACATATTTTAATATGTATGCAGTCATATATACATGTGATGAGAAATCCACTTGCGCGTCTTTAAACCTTAACCCTTAGTATATCATATGAATATATACTATTTTCCGTCCAATCATAGCTTATGTCAAATATTTACCGAAAGTTACTATTTTTAGACTCTTCGTTTTTAAGACCGAACAATGTTCTTAAAATAATTAATTGAAATAATAGATCAACCGACCTTTAGTTTTGACCCGCTATGTCTTAATTTTAAAACTGACAATCCTCGCGGCAAAGTAAAACGTCATTACGAACAACTTTCGTGTTTCGCCGGAAGGCTGAAACGGACTCGAAAGTGCTCAAATCTTTTAATTAATAATCTGCCAGATTTAATATATATTAAAATTAACGTATTTTCTACTAAAGTATATATTTCGATTACACTCCAGTTTCTTCGTTATTTGGATTTAAAAGTCCCGTTTTATATCAAAACGTCCGTAAAAATATAATTTGTTATCTTTTGTACACCAAAGTCTAACTTTTCAACATCATCGGAAACTCAATCGCCGAATCCCACTTCTTATTCTGGTCAAAATGACCCGTTACAAACTCGCGCCAAAGTCCGTTTTTAGTTCAAATCTCGTCTAAACTATATCTAGTATCGCTTATACATTAATATCAATCCCGTTTTAAATATTAATATCATATTTTACTTAGACGTCGCAAGTCTCATTAGATTTCATCACATATAACCAATTGATAATATATGAAACAATTAATATATTTTTGTGGTGCAAAACTAAACTCACCCAAACACACCCGTTGTGGTTCTGACCCGCGAACCAAACACCCCTGCTATCCCAAACACACCCCTTGGTGGTGGCTGTTAAGCCAAACGCACCCCTATAGCATTTATGTCCAAACCAAACGCACCCCTATGTTGCTTTATGTTAACCCAAACGGACCCGCTGCGTTGGTAAACCAAACGCACCCGCTGCGTTGGTAAACCAAACGCACCCTTTTCGGTGTCACAACCAATCCAACCGTCCCCTCCCCCTCGGCTATCCCGAGCCAAACCCGACAACCCGGCTGTCCCGCAGCCAAACCAAACACCCCGGCTGTGGTGGCAGCCAACCAACCACACCTTTTGTTGCAAACCAAACCCGACACTCCTTTTGTTGATAACCCACAACCCGACCGCACCCATTGCGGCTGACCCGAAACCCAAACCAACCCAAACTCGACGCACCCTTTTCTGCGATATCCCATAAAACAAACACCCCTCGTCTGTTTCCATGATATACCAAACCCACCCTTGGCTGGTGGTTTGACCCGACACCCCACGCACCCTTGTGGGTCGTGGTGGCTGCCGAAACAAACACGCCCTTTTGTTTTTGTTAGTAAACCAATCGCACCCTGGTGCGAGTCACCAGGCTAAAACCAACACACCCTAATGGCTGCGAACAACAACCAACGCACGCCTTGTTGGCTAGAACCCACAACCAACGCAACTCTATCTTGGCTGTTTTTTAATACAAACCAAACGCACACTAATTGGGTTATAAAACCTAACGCACCCATTTGGTGATACCACGAACCCACGCACCCTTTTTGTTATTATACCACCGAACGCACCCTTGTTGCGACTGCGAACCAAGAACAAACGCCCCTATGTGTTAACATACAAACCGTTGGCAACCTTAGTGGTTCGTCTTTTAAATCCGAAAACGCCACCCTTGGTGGTTTCCATTGTATGGTAGCAGGATGGTGGGGGATGTGCTGGTGGAAGGTTGATGAAGAATGTAATAAGTGGTGTATGACGATGGTGGTGGAGAAACGCGAGTGGAGGCGCGTGTTATAGGGGATCGAGTAGATCGTGTTATGAGGACCATTTTTGGAGTTGGCCGGAAAACTCGCCGGAAAAGTTTTCCGGCGGCGGCCGGTGGTGGCCGGCGGTGGGTGGTGGCCGGATAATTGGGGAAGAGAGGGAGAAGATGATAAGTGTGTGTGTTATGTATATATATAAATGAGAAATATGTATAAAATTATATATATATATATAATAAAAGTGACAAGTTAATATAGTTTAGGGTCTAAAAGTGTAACTTCTTTTTTATAGTTTTGATAAAAACGGTTCGGGACTCGTTTGAATGACTTAACGGACGATTCAAATCTCAAAACTTTCGCCATTGTTTTCCAAATCATTTTTCTGATAAAAATGAGTATTTATTTGATATTATTTCATAAATATTTTTCATATCATTTATAAAATATTCGTTATTTATTTAGTGAACTTGGTTAAAAATAAAAGAAATTTTAACTCGGATATTCGTGTTATCAACAACGCTTAAATAAGTAAAATATTAAATAATTTTATTTAATATTCTTATTAAATAAATAGTGATCATTAAAAATAAATTTAATTATTTTTGTGTGTCCGCATTGTATGTTGTTCGTTAAATGTTTGCGGTGCTTGATATTTACCCCTTTTCGGCTTGTTTCCAGGTTTCGGGCAAAACTGAAAAGTTGTCAGGAATATCATTCCTCATCAAATTGCTTTAGAGTCCGAGTCATGAAAACGTGATTTAGATGGTCATTCTTATAAGTCAAGCCAGATCCTAAAAGTCAAAGATTGAAATCGTCATTCAAAATTTCGAAAAATCTCGGATGTTACAGTGTTTATATCAATAAGCGTACAAATGGTGAAGATTATGTCTGGTTACGACCGTTTCTTGAATTTAACAGGATGAGGAGTGAGCAATCTACTGACCATTCGTTTTAGATATCGACATACTTTGACACAACTAGTTTTTCAAATTTGTTTAGAACATTTAAAAAGGTTCCAAATCATAATTATGCTATATCCGTTTTCTCTCATGTGTTTTTAAAATCTCATATAGCTATTTTAATCCATTGAGATCAAAAATATCATATGGTATGCTATTTTTGAGGGGGAGAAAATTAGATCAAGAAAGATAAATGCTTAAGTGTGTGGAATAACAAAATGATCTAAAAGACTCAATGTGCAATTGTGCAAAAGAATTTTGAATATAAATGCACATGTGTAGGGGGAGTATTTCTAAAAAATAAAACTTTTAAAGTGTTAAATGTTTTGATTTATATCAAACACTTTTGATTTGAATTTCAAAAGGTTTTATGTTCCTGATCTTAATAATCCACACAACAACCAACAACCTCACGATGACAAAAAAGAAGAAATAAGGTGGTAAGAATATATTATCCCGATGATCCAACCAGAACCGATGGATCTACCCAGGGACATTCCCATAGATAAGAAAAATTCTTTAGGTATGATGAGTTGAATGAGAATGAGAATAATGTCAACTAAGATAATGAGCTATCCATTGAAACAATCACAACATGATGATAGTAATGACGTCTTGGTGGACATTGAAGGGGTTGAAGAATGAAAAAGAAATGATGTGCAAAGGGTGAAAAGAAAGAAGCCATCCACAAACATTAGGCAGAAACTGGGTCAATACATAATCTATCGAATATCACAAAGATGATATTTGGTATTGAAGAAAGACATCATGGACCCAGTGATGAATGATACAATCAACTCTTTCCAGCCACTCAAGATTGCTCCAAAAGAATCATGATTTCCTTTGTCAAGGAGATTAAATGACATAAAACTATTGACATCTCACTCCGAGATTGTTGATATTGAAAAGGTGGCAGTCTGCTCCAGCCTCCGATCACAAAAACCAAAACGCACTTATTGAGTCTAGAGCCAAATGAGATCAAATCATAAATCTCACATAGGACACAAAAGTACATTTGTATTAAACATCAAAGATACAAAAAGTACAAGAGTCGCTTATATGTCTATGTGACAATGCATGTCTTAGTGACATTGCTGGAACATTTAAGAGTGATACTTAAATTAAGTATTTCACAATGATTGAATGGAAATCCTACCAGTGCTAACATCAATCCAACGATGAACGTAGGTTACTAATTTGAAAATGATTGTTTAATGATTCAATTAGTGTTAACTAGTAATCTAAGTGATCTAGTAGTTATCGTGTTCTTTCAAAATTTATTTTTGAAAAACACAAACACAACATTTCCCTTGCTTTATACAAAGTAAAGTGTTTGGATAATAAACCAAGGTTACTTTATGATGTCACAATATTGATAAAGAGGGAGATTTTGGAATATAAAGATAGTAAGTTTGACTCTCATGCTTAGACCTGCACTTAACCACATAACTTCACTATCAAATAATTCAGGCGTACAAGATTATATTATGTTGATGGTCTCAAATATAATTAGGGGAAGAGAAGTGTTCTAGCTGAATATTTCGATAGATAGGCAACAATTAGGGGGAAGACATGTGTACATCCGGGACTTAATTGACTTTGGTGAATACATAATCTAGGACTTAATTGATTTGGAGGTTATAGTTTCCGGGACTTAATTGATCTGGAGGTTATAGTTTCTATCTTCTATGAGTTGTTTGTGTGAAGTATGTGCATACGAATGGTTGTTCGTTTGGGGAGAAACAGCTAAACTGATTGTAGTCATGTGGTATGAACTAGGGGGAAGTCAACTCAGGAATGAAACATAAATGTTAACAACCACACAACAACATCTCTACCTTTCAGAAGCATGAACACCAACCTTCATAACTCATACTCAAAGTTTAAAGATACACTTTTGCAACTCTGATAAATCAAAGAACTTCCTCAAATCATCAGTTGTTGTTTCAAATGACAAAAAAGATCTACAAGAGGAAGATTGTAAGCTGTCAATAAAGTATGAGTATGTTGGTCAGAAGCTTCAAAAGATAAATCAAGATGGATTCATGATAAAGAATGATGATATGAAAAGATCTCAAAGGCAAAGATGAAAGAAAATGAAAAGATAAAGATCAAGATCACAAGAGCATGATTGGAACAAGACCACTATTACACAATAAGATTCAAGACAAACGAGCATTAAAGTCAACAGATCAAGGTCACAGAGAGAGACACATACACACGTCATCCTTGTTAAGTGGTAGATTGTTACGAATAATGAAATTGATGATCATTAATGAATCAAATAGAAGATCTCAATATCGTCCTTTTAGGGGAAGATTGTTTAGGAATTGATAAAAGTGACAATCTTATTGAGATAAAAGTCTTGTAATAAATAGAGAAATAATATTGTGTAATAGGTTTGGTGATAGGCTCGTGACTTAAATAAAGTCACGAGACCCGACAAATAACTAAAAGCTAAGAAACAAGAGCACCTTGCTCATCCTTGTATTTGGGTATAAATACCCCACCGCGCGCGACCTTCATATGTAAAGGGAGTCTGCCTAGTTGTCATCCTCACCCTCATTCTAATCTTTTCTCTAATCATCCTCCTCCCTCTTTCTCTCTCTACCTTCTAATCTTTCTCTCTCTAGAATAAACACACACAACACCTAAACACACACTCTATTGTTTATTGATCCTAAATTCAAGACCTAACAAAAAAGAGTCAAGAGATTAGAAAGACAAAGGAAGTCAAGCACCTCACAACCAATAAGGAGGAAATACGGATAGGTTGAGTCTTTAGATGATGATTTGGATGAGGAGGATTATCGGTAACCCTCTATCACTTCACTTCAATAAGATTAACAAGAAAATTAGGAAGAATGTAGAGAGAGAATCTAGAGAGAGAAAGTTAGAGAGAAAAAAATGGAATTGGATGATTAACTTGAAATGTTACAAATGAACCAACCACCTCACCTTCCTTGGTGAGGTGTATTTATAGGCTTGCATGCCTTTAGTAATTCTACGGGCCGGGCTCGGTTTTACTTGGGCTTTCGCCCGATACACGTGACCGATTAGATTACAAATAAGAGCCCGTTTACCCGTCTAGCCTATTACAACGTATATTAATTTAGTGACCAAGACCTAATATAATTATGAACGAACTTCCATTGTTCGAAACCAATAATTTGAGGGCTAACCAATCTCCCCCGAATGAGTTCAATGTGACACTCCTTCGTGAGAACATGAGATTGCTTGTGATCGTTGACTCTTAGTGATCTTTGTCACTGTCACGTGTAGCTTGTTCCTTCATGCTTTGTGACCTTTGATCTTTAGCCTTTGTCATTGTCTTTTGACTTTGTCTTTTCTGTCCGAGATCTTTAAATCTTTATCCTTTTGTCTTGATCGACTTGCTTGCCTTGCGATCATGTGTCTTGACCAAATGCTCATTCAATTCATCATCTTGAAAGCATGTTTACAACTCCCTTGATAGACTTGAATCGTTTGAAGGAAGATCTTTTATAATCAAGAGTTTGTGCAAAGTCTTTGTCATTTAAATTTCTTGAGCATTTCATGATTCTTGAATCATGATGCTTATAGAATGTCTTCGTATTTGGCATGAGCATGGGGTAAAGAATCCGACTTCACTGGAATGAGGCATCACCAACTCCAATCTTTTATTATCTAAATAAAACATTACAATAAAGCGGGTGGACAGAAATATGGCTTTGTGTTCATTCGTCCAGGATTTGGGTTAGATTAACCTCCAGTTTCCGAAGTACCGTTTTAACAGTATAAATACTGTACCTGTGAACATGTATATTTAGAGAAATCTCCTTGACAGGGTTTCCGAGCTCAAAGCGTATGGACATCTAACACATGATGTACAAGAATATGCCATGCTCTATTCCTCATTACCGGAACGTCCCACAAAGCATACAAACGATAAGATGAATCAGATATTTAATACTTTCTGATTATGTCGTCAATTCATTACTGGACCCTTTATTGATATCCAGTTGACACAAGCTTGATTCATATGGAATCTAGCAAGTCACCTACCGCAGTGCTGTTTGATGTTGACACTGGAAGGATTTCCATTCGTCACTGTGAATATAAGAGTATCACTCTGAATGTTCCTGGCAAGAAATCAACAAGGATAATGCTTTAGACTCTTGTTAACAGCTTGTGAACTAATGATTTTCAACAAGTGATTGTGAAATGGAATGTGACTAACAGATTTTGATTGATCTCTTGGCTCTAGACTCGATTAGTGCATTTTGGTTTTTAGTAATCGGAGGCTGGAGCAGACTGCCACCTATTCAATATTAACTAACTCGGAATGAGAGAGTCAATAGAAGTCGTGTGTATCTCCGTGACAAATGAGACAAGTTTCTTTTGAGAGAAACTCGAATGGCTGGGAAGGGTTGTGCATTGCATCACTGGGTCCATGATGTCGTCTTCAATGTCAGCAATCAACATTGAGTATTCAGACAGCATATGTATTGACCCGGTTTTTCTCCTAAGTTGTGTGGAGGGCTTCTTCTTTACCCTTTTATCCATACATTTCTTTTTAATTCTTCAACCCCTTCAATGCTTACCAAGACGTCATTACTAACACCTTGTTGTGATTGTTCCAGTGTTAGCTCAATCTTAGTCGGCATTCTTCCCTTATACACATTCATCTCCAATCATACCTAAGGACTACTATTTCTAACTATGGAGTGTCCTTGGGTAGATCCCTCCGGTTCTGGTTGGATCATAGGACAAATACCTAACCTCACCACCTTATGTCTTCAGAATCGTCGTGAAATAAGATGTTGTAGGGTATGAGATCGTAACCATAAAACCTTTAAATCAAATCACTTTGAGACTTTCAGATCACATTTTAATTACATTTCCCCCTTATTTTAAAATCTAATCCCTTAGTTTTCTGACATACTGTGTGAATTAAAATTTGTCTTGAAAAGGCAATCGGGAAAAAATTTAAACTTAGCATGTAATTATTTGGAACTTGTCATCTTGCTCTCCCCTCAATTTTTTTACATATGTTATTACACCAATAAAATTGATATACCGATAGTTGTAAAATCGTTATAAAATTGAGAGTTGAACACCTAGTTCATCTTATAACTATCATCTATTGAATCTGTCATTATTATGTCTTGTTAATATTAAAGACTTTTGGGAATGATTTTGAATAGCAAAGAATGGTCGTGAGATGATGTATCCAAACTCATTAAATGTTGTTTTTCGAAAAACTCCCCCTTGAAAGATGGAGTGTTGAACACACAATTTTGAAAGATTATGAATTGTCAGTGAGAAATTCTTGAAAAATATGTTGCAACATTTTTTAAAAAAACCATCATGTTAGAAGTACATTCTCATATTCCAACCTAAGGGTAAGCGCAACTGTATGCGTACACTATTCCTTTTTCTTGAGCTCAAAAACTTTAAATGTCTGTAACAGCTCAAGACCGAGAAACGTTGAATTTCTCGTTGTTAGGATAAGTTATCTTTATAGATAAGCTTTCCTTTATTTGAAGTCCGGGTTACGTACTGATATTTGTACATAAGCCATTAAGAAAAATTAGAAATGACATGTTTTAAAAGCATTTGAAACTCCTGTTCGAACTTCATTTACATGCCCGTGTCGATATTAATCAACATTTCTAGGTACGTAAATGTTATCGATTCCAAGAGACATGTCGAGAAGAATATTTTTTGAAACATTTTCTGATTTTTGATTTTGTATTTTCTTTTTGAAATTTTATATTTTTGTATTTTTCCTTTTTTTTCACAAATATGTACATGTTGATGTTTGATGAGGTATCAAGCAGATTCTTTTGTCAGAACCTCCAGTTCTGCTGGAGTCAAACATCTCATACCAATACGTCTGACGAGATACTGAAACCTTTCTTCGGGAAGGGCTTTAGTAAACATGTCAGCCAATTGGTATTCAGTTCTGACAAAGTATAATTCAATTATACCGTTTTCAACCTGTTCCTTTATGAAGTGATACCGAGTATGGATGTGCTTGGTACGGGAGTGCTGCACGGGGTTGCATGATATTGCTATGGCTGACTGAGAGTCGCAATACAACGGTATTTTGTTGTAGTTGAAGCCATAATCTTGAAGCTGTGTCCGCATCCACATTACTTGAGCACAACTTGCAGATAACGCCACGTATTCAGCCTCTGCGGATGACATTGCAGTACAGTCCTGCTTCTTTGACATCCAGCTGACTAACTTATCACCTAGGAACTGTATTCCTCCAGAAGTGCTTTTGCGAGTATCAAGGCAACCGGCATGATCGGCATCTGAAAAAGCTGTTAGTTCAAAGCCAGAACCCTTCGGATACCAGAGTCCCATGTGAATGGTACCTCTTAAGTATCGATAAGCATCCTTTTAACCTCTATTGATTTGTTTTCAGTCGGTTTCCCTGCATGATATCTTCACAATAACATACCAGCTTGCACTATGTCTGGGTCTACTAGATGTCAGATACATGAGTGACCCGATTTTGCTACGATAGTCAGTTTGGTCTATGTTCACCAGATGCAATTCTGCATCTGATTAGGTTTCGTAGCCATGAGTGTAGCCAATCTTTGTCCTTTTTCCATACCATGTTTTTTTTCAGAATCCTAAGGTGTACTTGGCCGCAATGATAAAAAGTACCCTCGTGGGATTGTGGATCTGAAGTCCTAAAAAGAATTTCATTTCCCCCATTAAGGACATCTCAAATCTACCGTGCATTAATTTTTCAAAACGTTTTGAAAATTTAGGGTTTGTGGAACCAAAAATAATGTCATCAACGTAAATCTGCACAAGTAGACTGTCCTCCCCGTATTTTTATCGAGAATAAGTCGGTCAATGATACCTTTATAAAACCTTTTTTGGAAATCAGGAATAGTGAAGTTCATCATACCAGGCACTCGTAGCTTGTTCAATCCATATAGAAGCTTTCCTTAGACGGTAACTTTGTCTTGGATGATCAGGATCAACGAATCCGTCTGGTTGTGCCAACACAAACCATCCTCCTTTCAATGGACCATTAAGACATGCCGTTTTTCACATCCATCTGAAAATTGGAAAAGACTTGTGGCAGCATATGCGAAAAAGATTCCTTACAGCCCACTCAAGCTACAACTTGGATGCAAATGAAACTTACGAAATCAATACCCTCTTCCTGACATAAACCTTTGCTACAAAAGTCGTGCTTTGTTTGCGAAATTACAAGTTTGATCTTCATCTTTTTGTTTTTCCATCACCACTTTAGCTTGATAACGTTCTTGGACCAAAAGTTTGACAACGAGTTCCCAGACTTGTAGTCTATCAAACTGATGAAGTTCTTCCTTTCATTGGATTTCTAACCATGCAGATCACCATTGCATCCTTAAAGTTTTTCGTTCAACGAGACTCCACTGATGGAGTTGCGAACATACACATTTCAGGATCTGTGCAAAGTTTGTCGTCTTGTTTTGCTACTGGCTTGGATAGAATTTTCCACGAACTTGAGTTAACGGGTGATATCTTATGTCCATGCGGTATTCGGAATTGTAGGTTGATTAAAGGCATGCATATTTGAATTACCAAAACTGCGTGAGGAAGACTCAACAGCTTCTTGTACCGGTGTGCAGAAAGGATTGGTAAATTCTGCTTTATCATCGTTGTTTTCCTCCAGCAAGAACATTGTGTAGGAAGGTTGCGGGTCTAGATGTAGGTAGAATGTTCGTTGAAGGGTTTGTGTCTTGTGGAGCAGAATTATCGGTGGGAGAAGAAGACTTGTTGACACGTGAAGTACCATCATTGAAAAATTCATCGTACAAAGGACCAAAAAGAAGATCCAACTCCTGTTGTGATGGGAACTCTGGGATGTATCTGCTGAGGAAAAAACATCTTTGTAGTTCTGGTTCGGGTCAGGGTGTCATAATCTGACGCCTTTTGTCGTTGGGGAATGAGGCCTGAAGTGTCATTAGCAACAGACTAACTCTGACATCCTCTTTTGATCTCATCAAATCTGAGATGGATGGATTAAACTATCAACCTTGTTCTCTTGTTGTAGACACGATATCCCTTTAACTGAGTGGAGTATCCCACCAAAATGCATGGATCCCCTTTTTCTTTCATCTTATCTAAATTTTCACCATCTCTTGTTAAGTAACAAGTGCAACCAAAGATGGAAGGTAGTTTGATTGAGGGTTTTCTGTCATTAAAGATGGAGATATCCTTTTCTTCAATGAGTTGGGATGATGATTGATCTGTTTTGAGTATAGCAGCGGTGGCAATGCTTTCAGTCCCAAAAGAAAATAAAGGAAGTTTAGAAGTCAAAGCATCGTTCGAGCAGACAACGCACAACGAGAGTTGCGGTTATCGTCTTTCGACAACGCTGTTCTGTTCAGGTGTTCGAGGAGTATAAGTTTGATGCTCAATTCCTTCTTCTTTAAAGAATGCATTAAGTGTCTTGTTTAAGAACTCAGTGCCTCTGTCAGTGCTAACAGAAATTACTAGGGCTTGAAGATTTCTTTGGATCATCGTGAGAAAGTATTTTAAAACTTCTGGTGTTTCATCTTTGGAATGTAGAAAGAGAGTCCAAGTATATCTGGAGTAGTCATCAACAATTACCAGAATATATTACTTTTCTTCCCAATTAATTCTAGCAACTCGCATTTGGACCACATAAGTCCTTATGAGCAAGGTTTACCAGTCCTATTTTAAGCTGGAAACAGTCCTTAGACTTGAATGAACTTCGTTATGCTTTACTCACTTCTCAAGAGGAACATAGTTGATCCTTGACTAATCCTTCATTTTGGTAAACATCACAACATCTTTCTTAGAAAGCAAGTTGATGTAGTCAAGTTGAGATGGGAAAGACTTCGATGCCATAACCAACGCTTGAGGTTTGGAGACCTTTGCCATGAGACAGATTGGAGCAGATGAAGTTGTTTTCTTGAAGAGAAATTTGTATAGAAGATCAGTTCACCGATTACCGGTTAGTAAGTCGTTTCCCTGAAGATCTCTAACAAAAACATGTAGATTACCGAAATGCAACCTCCAAATCCGCCTCACAGAATTGACCAACCGAGAATAGATTGGATTGAGACCGCTTACGACGTGAGTAAACCCTTTCGATCGAGATATTTCCTTGAACCAAATCTCCATAACCAAGAATGGGAGCAAATTGGATCATTGGCCAAACGAATGGTATCACAAGTATTATTTTTCAACAAAATTGCACAGCAGAGATAGATTGCCCGTCATGTGCTTTGTGCATCCAGAGTCAACAATGAATAGGATGAGTTGTACAATCTGCAAGAGAATTAGAGGACGATGGAATACATGACAAATTGGATCCTAAAGTGTTTGTGAGTTTTAAGACATTAGTTATCCTAGATACATATCTACGAAAAACTAAACAATCTTAGACAACACTTTCCGATCCAACTTTAGGTACCCATTTCTATTGGTCTTAGAACCCATGAATGCTGATGGCATTGTTGTGCATCCACCATTTCCATGCCTTATTATCTTCTATAAACAACCTAAAGTAACTCTTTGAATTTGGTGATAGTGGATTTCTGATGCAACTGTTTTTCTTATTTGGGTTGTTGCCAACCGATTTGTTTTCGCACTGACTTTTGGGTTTTCTAGTACTAATAGGCACTACATTAGGCTTCTTAGTTTCTAGCATCTCACGTCTTTCAAGAAAATTAGGAAAGTCGGTAACCCTCTAACACTTCACTTCTATAAGAATAACAAGAAAATTATGAAGAAGTAGAGAGAGAATCTAGGAGAAGAGAAATCAAGAGAAAAAAAAGAATTGGAATGATTAACTTAAATGTTACAATGAACCAACCACACACTCACCTTACTTTGGTGAGTTGTATTTATAAATAGGCTTGCATGCCTTTAGTAATTCTACGGGCCGGGCTCGGGTTTACTTGGGCTTTCGCCCGATACACGTGACCGATTAGATTACAAATAAGAGCCCGTTTACCCGTCTAGCCTATTACAACGTATATTAATTTAGTGACCGAGACCTAATATAATTATGAACGAACTTCCATTGTTCGACTCAATATTTTGAGGCTAACAAGGATGCATCCAAACAGGGGAGAAAAAATGACAAGACCAACCTCATGCTTCATGAAAGTGACTTTGATGGATTTGATGATGAGACAGTTGATGCTGCTACAACTGGAGTTAGTACTGCGAGTGCACCAATTACTACTGCTGGTGTAGCTATTAGTACTGCTGAGCCTAGAACTCCTTCTACAACAACAACAATCTTTGAAGATGAAGATGTTACTATGGCTATGGCTCAGACTCTGATAAAGATAAAGGAAGAAAAAGCTAAAAAGAAGTTGAGTTTCTTTTAAAGATGTTGAAGATTCTTCCAGACATGCCAGATCAATAACTACACTTCAACCTCTTCCATCCATTAATCTTAAAGACAAAGGCAAAGGTATCCTAGTTGAAAGAGAACCTGTCAAAGTAAAAAGAAAAGATCAAGGGTTAGCTCAAATTGAGAGTGATGCAGAGTTAGCTCACAGATTACATGAGGAAGAATAGGCTAGTATAGAAAGGTACAAAAAGAAAAAGCATGCACAGCCGCTGAAAACAAGAAAAGTTTTCAATGGCTGTAATCCTATGAAGAGTATGATATTATTCAAGCCACATGAGCAGATGCCTTTGCTTGCTACCAGAAAGCTCCAACAGTAAGATAGAGAGCCAGTATACAATTTGAAAAAAGAGCAAAAGATTTTGGCATTTAAACTATAGCAGTAACACCCAGGAAGTTAAAGCGACTCAAAGACTTGCAGAGATCAGAAGTAGACCACCTACCAAAACACAATTAAGAAATCTGATGATGACTTATCTAAAGAATATAGGTGGTTACAAACACAGGCAGCTGAAAGGAAAGACTTATGAAGAAATCCAAGGACTGTATGAAAGGGAACAAAAATTCATACCTGATTTTGTTCCCCTTTGATTCAAAAAAGAAGAAAAGAAGTCAATGGACCTGAGAGTGAAGGAAAGAACAGTTAAAGATTGAAAGAACAACAGGGAACATATGCAAACACAAAAGTCAACCAAGAAACCAAAAGTAAATGAAATCTGTAAGAGTTACAGAAGTAAGAAGCAGTCAGAGTATGAGAAGGAGAAGAAAGAACACAGGTTAAGCCTTAAAAGATAATTTTTGGCGATGACAGTGAAGTGAACTATAAACCACTATCCAGAAGATTTCCTATTGTGAATTGGGAATATAAGTTGCTGGGAAATGTGGATGCAAAAGACATGTATCGTTTTACAAATTAACTATGTTGATGGAGAGTTCAAGTCTATCATGGAGACATGCAAGCCTAATCTTAAGAAGACTAGACAGGCAAGACTTTGAATGACCTATACAGGCTAGTTCAAGAAAGGTTTTCAAGATCAACCCTCTTTAAGGACATTATTGTTGCTTTGGGGATATCTAGGATGCTGGTTACCTATAGATGAAAAAGATGAACTATGGATGAAACAACTGATGGAAGATATAAAGTTTATGGAGTACACACTTCCTTGTTTTATGGATTGTACAACCTACGGAGATTAATATCTAGTAGAGAAAAAGAAACCACTGATCAAGGACTTATTATAGAAGATGCTGAAATTGCATTAGAAAGTGAAGAAGAAAGTAACTATGGCATTTTGAGCTTATCAAATTCCATCAATCAATGCTGAAAGAGTAGTAAATGTTGGATACATCCGTCCTAATGACCGAATGAGCTTAAACAGAAGAAAACTGATGACTTGACAAGTAAATATCAATTTAGGGGAGGATAGCTGGGAATTTGAGTTACAACTTACCATATACTAACGTTACTACTGTTGGTTCAAGATTGATACTCCTACTAAAGACTGAAGAAATAGACTAAGTAGTTAGTATTGCTAGTTATATTAGTTAGTACTGTTAGTACATTGTTAGTACTGACAGTATAGTTAGTACTATTAGTATTATATAGTTACTACTGCTAAAGTAATATGCATGAGATATATTAGGAATAGATATGCATTATCACATGTTTTGTAAGCCCATTAGGGTTTCCTTGGTGTATAAAAGGAACCCTACGGCATAGTTAGAATTAATCAGTTCATAGTTAGTTATTTTGTAACCTAGGCAGAATATTTGCAATCAATATATCTAAAGTTTTTAGTATTCTTTGTTCTTCTTTGTATTATAAGTTAGATTCCGCATAACTTGTAGATTCACAAATCATAGTTTTCTCATATAGTTTAGTTTAGATTTATCGGAAGTTAAACTAAGCTTTAACAAGCTAAGAAGATCTGTTCATTGGGATTTCACAGTTGGGGATGTGTTAATGGGTTTATTTATTTAATAACGTCATAATAATGAAATAACGTTGAATTAAGTCATAAATGGTGAGTGTGAGATTTGGAAAGTTATCTAGAGAAACGGTTGTTTTTGTTAGATTCGGTAAAAGACTGTAACAGTCGTAAAAAGGTGAAATTTTGGGTGAATATAAGTTGTCAAGCCATATTTTGTGATTTGAAGTGTTTTTAAATGGATGAGCAAGGTTCGGTTGAGTTTTGTCAAAAATTCATGTTTTCGGTCCGGAGTCGACCGATAACGGCTCAAAATGGATTTTTGTAGCAATTTAATGTGATAGGTGTCGTATGAATAATCTAGGTTTATGGAAAAAAAATTTTAAACACAATGAGAATGATAAATAAGTTTGGTTGACGTTTTAAATAGATGAAAGTTGAGTTTTTAAGTGATCCGGACACAAAAAGGAAGGCCCGAGGCCTCCTAGGACGCTTGGACGCCTAAAAGGGATAGGAAGAGACAAGAAGGCTAAAATCTTGCTAGTATGTTCCCTTGGTACACATATATTCCTCCACCTTAACAAAATTTTCATCATTCTCCTCATTTCAAAAAGACAAAAAAAAATCTATCTCCCTACCCTCAATCTCTCTACATTTGGACGAGCCACAAGGAAGAAAAGAAACAAAGATTTTGAAGATTTTCTCAAGAACACGAGTTAAGAATATATTATTGGGTTTATAGCTAGTAGTTTCGGGTTGTAGAAACAAGGTTTTAAGTTTTATCCGCGCGTCACGACCGAACCAAACTCGTCAAACAAGTAAGTTTTTCAAAAACTTTGATTTAAAGTTGTACTTTTATGACTATGGTGATGTCTTGACGCTAGTTGTACAAGTTGATCACCAAAAAGGTCAAAACTTGAAAGCGAAAGTGTAAAAAGGGGTGTTTGTTCGACGGCTAAAAAGGGAAAGAAAGAAAAGATTTTTGAGTTTAAATAAAATGGTTGTTGTGGTAATTTTTCATTTTTTGAAAATGCTTATAAGGGCTTATTTGGAGGTTTTGCTTATTCAATAAGCTAAGCTATAGCTTATTTGAGCTTTGTGACTTTCGGTGTAGATGGTTTCGGTGTGGGCTCGGCCCAACCGACCGTTTTCTTTGTTCGGCCCAACCCACGACTGATTGTGGATTTGGTGTGGGCTCGGCCCAACCGAAGGGTGTGTTTGGTTTGTTCCGGCCCATTTAGGGTCTGTTTGGTGGTTTTGGTCCGGTGCCAAAATAGGCTCGGCCCACTTGATTTTGGCTTATTGATTTTGAGCTTATTGATTTCGGCTTATATATTAAGCTTATGGCTTATTCGGCTTGGGGCTTATGCGGTTTTGCTTATTTATGAGCTTATAGCTTATGTTTTAATTCGGCTTAATGGGCTAAAGGCCCATTGGGTTTCGATTTGTATTTTGGATTTATGAAAAGAAGTATGAACTAAGTTTTGCTATCGGGCTAAGCATTTAAGACCATAATGAGCCATAAGACCCAATAACAAGTAAATGTATTTGTGGACTTTATGAATGGACTAAAGGAATTGTTTTGGACTAAGAGAGATTTTGTTGGACTAGTCGGATGTGAAGGGGGTTATTTTGCTACGTTTTGATAAAATGTGTTGAAAATATCGATGTTGTCGGAAAATGTCGGGTTTGTGAAAAAGTGTTTTGGACTAAGGTTTAAGACCTTGGAAAAAGTTGTAAAAACGTACGGGTTATGCCGAATTTTTGAAAAATTTTTATACTTAGAGAAATTGTTTAAAAAGGGAAATTTTCAAGGTTTTTAATAATAAAAAGTCATTTTACTTGAGAATTTAATGCAAAAATAAAATATATTTTCCTCGAAACTTTTTTTAATAATACTTATTATTATCAATCGTTGTGTCGATTTTATTTGAGAAAACGAAGGATAATTCTTATGGAAGGTTTAGAGTCTAGGTAAAAGCTATGGGTTATGGACATATTTAATGACGAGACGTCGTACCCCGTTAGCCCGTTAATAAGACGAAAATAATAATAAAATACTATTATTTTTATTTTTATTTAAGTTATTAAAGATTACTTATAAAAATATATATATACTATAAAAAAATATGATAAATATATATATAGGACAACGATATGAATATAGATAAAGATAAAATAAAAAAACAAATATTCGCGAGAAGGATAAAAATATTTTATTGTTTTTAAAGTTCTCAAAAAATTCTGAAAAAATTTCACAAGATCGTGCATGTTGGTGTATGAAAAAGTTGTGAAAGAAGTTTTTCTAAAAGTGGATAGTTTTCCCGACAAAAAAAATGAAAAAAAAACACGTTTGAGCATATAAAACGTTATAATTAGTGCATCAAAAATTTGTTATTGAACCCAACTTTATATTGACTTTTTGCTTTCAAATATAATTGCGAATCAAACAATAACAAGTTTGAAAATTTTGTGGCATCAAAAATTTTTTGATGCATTAAAAAAACGTATAAAAACTCAAAATTTGAAAAAACATTTTTACAAAAGATTATTAGCACCAACATACATGATTATTGTGAATTTTTCTAGAATTTTTTGAGAACGTTTAAAAAAAAATTTCTTTTTTATCCTTCTTACGGATATTTGTCTTTTTAACTTTTAAACTTCCATTATAAAAATATATATATAAAATGTAAAAGATATCTATATTGTATATATAAATATATATATACTATCTATATATATAAATATATATATGTGTGTAATATAAATTTAATACATAAATATATATATTATATATATATATTATATTATATATATATATAATATATATATATATATAATATATATAACATATGTATATATATCCAAATGTATATATATATATGTATAAGTAAATATAATATGTATGATGTAAACAAATGTATATATATATATATAAATATATATATATATATACTAATGCGAGCGAGAGCGAGCGAGCTCGTATATTATCGTTGATTACGCAAATGTGGATTAATTATCTTCGGCTTATGACTTTTTTACTCGATTCTTTTCAGTACAGTTTCTACGGACCAATTTTTTTTTTTTGGTCGAATTGTATCGTTCAACAACGATATTTGAGGTAGTTTTGACTTTGTATAGTATTGATTCGGGCAACTTTGCTCAACGTGTTTTTGAGTCGTTTTCCCCCGCGTAATTAACCACACAACCATATATGAGAAAAAGTGTTGATAATAGATATAAAGTCTTGTGATAAGAACGACCGGGGTCTTTGTAATGATTTAAAACGTATGAGATAACGGAGTTAGAATGATATAAATTTGAAATGGCATTTTTGGGATGAAAATGAGGAATTTGGGTGAGATAGGCGAACACTTGTATAAAGAGAATAATTTGTTACATGTATTAATAAAGTGAGTATAAATAGGTCGTTTCCGGCTACATTGTGCGCTTGCGTAGAGATTGGTTTGTTGTTTTGCCTTATTTGAGATTGTGCGGTTGCTTTTCATTGCTGAGTGAGGTGAGTTCTCATAGCCCCACTTTTTACTTTTTTTCTGTTGGGGGAAAATGATACTCAAATATGTTTTGAAATGTTTTGAATTGATCTGTGCGAAATGTGGTTTTTGGTTTTCGGGACAAGTTTAATGTGCTTATGGACTCTATTATGTGAATATTATGTTTGTATATGATTGTTTAGAGCAGATGGGTACGCCTAACCCAGTATGTGGAGGTGGATTATTAGAGCAATGGTACGCCCTACCCAGGTTTTAGTGTGGTCCCTTGCCCTAAATTTTTAGTGATCGTCATGCTGGTAGGTTACAATGACCCTTTATGTGTGTATGTGACATATGCTTATTGATTAAGCGGATGATGGCTAAGGTTTGTTTGCATATATTCACTGTCATATAGCACTATTGTCTACTGTTGAATATTGACACAACTTTTGGGTTTAAGGTCAAACCTACGAGCTCACCAACATTATTATTGACGTTTTTGAGTATCATTTTTAGGTGTGTCAAATCAAAGGTATGTGATTGGTATTGGAAGAGAAAAGATGTAACCCAAGGGGACTGGGTAGAGATGGTTATAATTATTGTATTTTGTCAAGTTTTTAACTTGTAAAAATAGAAATTCTGTAAAACTCAGTTTTCATGAAATGTAAATTGTAAATTGTATGAACTGTATCTTATGCAATGAACGGTACTATAGCATCCTGGATTTTCCGCCACAGACGGGGTGACAGATTGGTATCAAATCAAGGTTATAAAGGGAATGCATTTATATACAATAAAAAGCCAACTATAACCAAAGAGTGAAGCTATTTTAGTAAAACCTCGAACATGCGGAAGTCAAATAGCCCAAGCAGTTTATCATGGTTAATTATTCTAAAATACGCATAAACCTGACCAACTAAGCTATTAATTCCGAATGACTAAGAAATAGTGGGGTTATTTTTCTAAAGTTATCATAGAGGAGGGAAGCGGATGTGTTGATAATGAGGACCACCTGAAAATGAATAGGATTAAAGTGATGAGAACACATGTGAGGTTGAGATTGAATTATGTATGAATTAAGATTGCCATGTTGCCTTAGTAGTAGTAGTGTGCAATGCCTTAAGAGTGTAAGTAAAATTATCGCGGGTAGCGAGGATTAATTGATTGATGTTGGCCATGCTTGCCTTAGTGTAGTGCATGTTGCCTTGAGAATTTTGTGGATATTCTTAGGTAGCGACGTGATTTGGGAATATGCTTTTGTGGATCATGTGTTTTATGTGTTGACCAGTTGTGCTTGTTCGGTATCGAACCTGGTCGGTGATTATTCATTGTTCGTATTCTTCCTGATATATTTAATATATATAAGGATATATATATATATATATATATATATATATATATATATATATATATATATATATGTATATATATATATATATATATATATATATATATATATATATATATATATGTGTACAAATACGGTTACGAACGTCAAATTTTCAAATGCTAATAATGATTTTATATATTCAATAATTTGGGATAAATAATATTTTATACTTAAACCCATTTATATCCGTTTATCACAGGATGTCTACCCATTGTTTGTTAACCGTAGAGTTCCACCCAGGCAGACGGAGCACAGCGCTCTCGAGTGCCCTTACCACTTCCTTATGATCCCTAAGAGCCATTAGGCAGGCCTTATTTAGATGGGACGGAACACGAGTCCGACCTTTCGAGGACGTATTGAGACAGAGACACCTGATCAACCACCTTACCTATAGCAACCACCCCGTTTTAGTTCCCATTCTCCATAGGACCGCACGTATGGCTATGCGCGTTCCACCTGTGATGTCATCGGGCCTCTCTGCCAGTATGGCAGAGGTGGCAGCTATATCTGAGTCTGCTTTCCGTAAGAGGTTTAGGTCCTCTTACAAGAGTTTGCCATCTTTGTCACCGTCAGACCTTTCTTCACGGAAGCGTTATCGAGGTACGTCTGAGTTAGTAGAGGATAGTGAGGAGGGTGATGATGCGAAGGATGAGGAGATAGAGGAGAGTATGGATTCTGACAGTGTGAGTGAGGACGCAGAGGACGAGGGTCCTACTGCAGAGGATGAGGAACCCCTGCGTAAGGAGAACGATGGTCTTACTGCGAAGGGTCAAAGGGCCCCCGGTATGGTTAGATGAGAGTTATGATTAAGATGAAGGTAAGTCATGTTTTGTAATGATTGGAGTCATGTTTAAGATGATGGGATACAAGTTAGATGATTGAGTCACTATTTAGATATGAATAGTCATGGTATGGATGATGAGAGTCGTGGTTTAGACGACGAGGGTCATGGTGTAGAGAGTGATGGACTTGGTTTAGAGGAGGAAGAGGAGGTTGTACCTGGGGGTCAGCAGAAGGCAGCTCCGGTTGTGGGGATAGCTATGAGCGCGCCTTTAGGGCTTGGGTATAGAGCGTTAAGGCACCGAGAGTTAGAGTTAGAGGAGGATCATGTATACAGTACATTTGAGTTCGGATAGGGTTCTAGATCTGTACCAGAGTCTGAGAGACGCTGAGCAGGGTTTTTTCGGCATCTAGATAGCCCACCGTCCCCAACCTGACAACCCAAGGAACTGGTATGGTTTTATATTGATGTTCCTGCTTACCCACCACCAGCACCACATGTACAGACACCACCTTCACATGAGTAGACATCTAGTTCACTTCCCATTTCTCCATCACCTTCTATTGTTCCATCACCCATTTCATCACCTATGATACCACTGACTGTACCATCTCTTGTAGCTACGCCTGCTACAGTTGAGACTGAGGGATTTTTGACTGAGATGGGAGCTCAAGTCGAGATGCAGGGGGGATTGATTCGTGATCATGCAGTACGGCTGGAGGAGCTATCACTTGCTCTGTTTTAGAGGTACGATAGGGACATAGGAGAGTTATTTACCAGGTCGGGGGAGGCCAGGGATGAGATTTTCTCCCAAAGGTACTAATTTAGGAGTCTAGAGTATCAGCAGGAGCGGGTTGCAGTGACATTTGGAGCGATATGGAGACTAGTGTTAGCCCTGGAGTCATGGACAGGTCAGACGGATGCACAGAGAGCAGCTTTGTGGCATGCCATCAGTGATGTGTAGGGAGAGAAACGGGATTTGCGGTTATAGCTTGCTGAGGAGAGACGTGCGTGATTAAAGTTGGTTGAGGTTGTTAACAGTATGAGGAGAGGGCAGGAGCCCAAAGGAGATGCGTAGGGTATATGAGGTTTGGGTTAGTAGTTTTTGTGTATATCACTAAACCGTGTAGCATCGGTTAGTGTCGGTTATGATTAGAAAATTTTCTTTTTGTATTAGTAGTTATGGCGAATCATTATAGTTATTAGGTGATTTCTATTGAAGTTGATTTCATGATAGTGAAGGAAAAAATTTTGTTTGATATTCATAGATAGCGGTATTTTGTGTTGTTTCGTGCTAGTTTGAGAGCGCGGTTTTGCCCGTGTGTGAGTACATTGCAATTGGTTGCTCGTGATAGAGCGGATACCTACTTCCTTACTAAGATTTGGCATACGATGTAGTTAGTATTGTTGATAGAAATAATGCCTAAAAACATTATTAATATTTTTCACATCTTTACGTTTTGATAATTACAAAATATAAAAACGTTCAATATAAAATTAAACGTAAACAAATAATTAGTAGTAAATTCTCATTTTGACAATTATATCACTTATATGTATGAATAAATAAATGCTTAATGCATTTTATGATCAAAGGAAATTTGTATTCAACCTCACACTTTTATAAAATCTTGTAAACATTTTATAAACGTTACAAAACATTTCCTACAATTAAAAGAAATGTTTTATTCAAAATAAACATTTTGAAATTCAAATTTTCGGACCTAAAACGGCTAGAAAGTTCTAGAAAATTCTCCCTACACAAAAGGACAAACTAGGGAGCGCCCAGTCTAGGGTGGCCCCCTTAAATACACGGGCAACCCCCTTACTTTTAAGGGGACTGCCCACCTATTTAAGGGGACCGCCCATAGGTAGACGCTCCTCCAGTTTGTCCTATAAATACTGGACTTTTCCCCACTATTTTCTTACCTTTTGCACTCATTCTTTCTGTTCTAAAATAGCCCACATATCTCATTAAAATCCTTTGATCATTTAATCATAAAGCTTTATTTCTAAGTGATCCAAGCTCAATTCCTCAAGTGCAAGAGAAGAATACTTCCATCATCAAGTAAAGAAGTATTACACCTTTGTGTGTTGTTGCAATCTTATTGCATCCATTTCATAACTTGTAATTCATTTGTAAATCTTGTAAAGTTGTGTAGTTGCTAGATCTTGGTGATAGTTATAAGTATAGTTGGATCTTGGTGATCTTTCCTAGTAGTGTTAGTTAGGTGTGATTATAGTAGTGGCTTGGTGAAGTAGTAGTGTGAAGAAAACTAAGGTGTGAAGAAGTTGTGTAGTCGTGAAGCAAAGTTGTGTAGTGAAGTTGTGAAGTTGTGGTAGATTGGTTCTAGCTAAGATTAGAACTCGACATCTAGCTTAGTGTCGGAAATCAAGATAAGCGAAAGTTGTGTAAGGTTTTCTCCGCCATAAGGGAGCTTGTTGACATAGTGAAGAAAACTCTCGAGTTAGGTGCTCGGGGAGTGGAGTAGGGCGAAGAGGTGCTTCGTTACCAAACCACTATAAATCCTCGCGTTGTGGTTTGATTGTTCTTACTCTTATCTCTTGTCTTACATTATTTTCTCATACTATCCTATTAATTGTTTAGATAAGTATATTGTTCATATTGTGCAAGTGTTGAATTCACATAAAGTCGAATCTAGAATTTTTACAAACACTTTAAAACCTTAAATTAAAAAGCGGTAAACTATTCAACCCCCCTTCTAGTTTTCCACAATTGGTATCAAGAGCCACGTCAAACAAGATTTTTAAAATAAATTGTATTTTAAAACTTGAATCGATCTATGGAATCGGAAAAATATTTAGAAGGGCAATCTATGCAAAGACCACCACTATTTGAAAGTGATGGATTTATTTATTGGAAAAATAGATTCGAAACTTATGTGAAGTCAAAAGATCTAGATCTTTGGCATGTTATTACCGATGGTGATTTTCCTCCTATTCAAAATAATCCCGAAACTAAAAAGGATGAAGTTGTACCTTTTCATAAACAAAATGATGATCTTAAAAAGAAACTTGCTAAAAATAATGAAGCTAAAATGGTAATTTATAATGCTTTACCACGAAAAGAATACAAAAGCATTTTTATCTGTCAAACCACAAAAGAAATTTGGGATACTTTGTTAATAACTAATCAAGGTAATAATCAAGTCAAAGCTAACAAAATAGATCTTCTTGTTCAACAATATGAACAATTTACGATTCCGGAAGAGGAATCAATAGATAATGCCTTTGCTAAATTTAACACTATTATTACTAGTCTAAAAGCACTTGATGAAGGTTTTTCTAGCAAGAATTATGTTAGGAAGTTTCTTAGGGCATTACATCCAAAATGGCGCGCGAAAGTCACGGCGATTGAAGAATCAAAGAATCTAACAACCTTACCTCTTGATGAACTTATTGGAAACTTGAAAGTTTATGAAGAAGTAATAAAGAAAGATTTCGAAACGGTCAAAGGCAAGAAAGAACAAAGTAGATCTCTTGC
The DNA here is from genome assembly GCA_026074375.1 of Tanacetum coccineum. Taxonomy (NCBI): domain Eukaryota; kingdom Viridiplantae; phylum Streptophyta; class Magnoliopsida; order Asterales; family Asteraceae; genus Tanacetum; species Tanacetum coccineum. The sequence goes on from BQNB010019141.1 coordinate 43,046, forward strand.
ATTAAAGGTGAAAAAGGAAGTAAGTGATGAAGATAGCTCAAGCTCCGATAGTGAAGACGAAGAGTATGCTATGGCCGTAAAGGAATTCAAGAAATTCTTCAAGAGACGAGGAAGATTTGTAAGACAACCACGAGGCGATAGAAAAACATTCCAAAGAAGTAGAAATGATGGTTATGGTAAAAGTGAAAGAAAATGTTTTAGATGTGGTGATCCAAATCACCTCATTGGAGAATGTTCAAAGCCGCCAAAGAACAACGATCAAAGAGCATTTATTGGAGGAGCATGGAGCGACAATGGAGAAGATGAAGTGGAAAAGACTAAAGATGAAACTTGTCTTGTAGCTCAAGCGCCCGATGAAATATGCTTAGGAATAAACTTGGAACCCGATGAGTGGATTAAAGATAGTGGATGCTCAAAACACATGACGGGTAATCGAAAATTATTTTCTTCATACAAAGCATACAACGGAGGTAACGTAATTTTTGGGAGCAACTTGCGCGGTAAAATCATAGGCAAAGGTACGATTTCTCAAGACTCCCTAATAATTGAAAATGTTGAGCACGTAGATAACTTAACATATAACTTGCTTAGTGTAGGTCAAATATGTGATAATAAATGCAAAGTAATATTTACCGAACACGATAGCGAAATAATCAAAGACGAAAAGGTTATAGGTAAAGGAATTAGGAAAGGAGGAATATATGTAATGAAACTAGGAAATAAACCGGAAGATAAAATATGCCTTGCAACATTAGACGAAAACTCCACACTATGGCATAGGAGATTAGGTCACGCGAATATGCAACTAATTCAATCATTAACATCTAAAGAGTTAGTTAGAAATCTACCCAAACTTAAATACGATCGATATTTTTGTTATGCTTGCAAAATTGGAAAACAAGCTCATGCAAGTCACAAGGCTAAAAATATAGTTTCAACAACTAGATGCTTAGAACTACTTCACATGGATTTGTTTGGCCCTTCCGCCATACGAAGCTATGGAGGGAATCGTTATACCTTAGTAATCGGAGATGACTATTCTCGATTCACATGGACTAGATTTTTAGCAAATAAAACCGAAGCTTTCAAAAAATTCAATTTTTTTAGCAAATTGATCCAAAGCAAATTAGGATGTTCCATTGTAACAATTAGAATGGATTATGGTCGGGAATTTGATAATGAAGTACAATTCGGAAACAATTATGATTTAAATGGGATATCTCACAATTTTTCCGCTCTTCGTACTCCACAATCAAATGGGGTAGTAGAAAGAAAAAATTGCACTCTACAAGAGATGAGTAGAACCATGTTAAACGAACAATCCATTCCTCAAAATTTTTGGTGTAATGCGGTCGATACGCCAACCTATATAATTAATAGAGTTTACATTAGACGTATTTTAGGAAAAACTCCATACGAGTTATTAAGAGGTAGGAAACAAAACCTTAACTATTTTAGAGTATTCGAAAGTAAATGCTTTATTCTTAATATAAAGGATTACCTCGCCAAGTTTGACCCAAAGTCGTACGAAAGTGTTTTCCTAGGATATTCGCAAAATAGTAAAGCTTACATAATACTTAACAACCAAACAATGAAAGTTGAAGAGTCGTTGAATGTAACTTTCGATGAAACTCCTCCCCCGCCTAAAACATCACCATTGGAAGATGATGAGTTAGTCGAAGAAGAAGCTATTGAGGTTAGTAAAACAAAACCCATAGGCAATGATCTTAAAGACATTTTATTAAAAAATAATCAAATTGTAAATATTAAAGAATTTAAAACTCATCCCCTAGAAAACGTTATTGGTAATCTAAATCAAAGAACTCTTAGGTAACAAGCTCAAGACAAAAGCAATTTCTTTGGCTTTATTTCAATAATAGAACCTAAAAATATAAATGAGGCATTAAAAGATGAAAATTGGGTAATGGCCATGCAAGAGGAACTAAACCAATTTAAAACAAATGATGTTTGGGAAATAGTCCCAAATCCCATGGATATGACCATTATAGGTACAAAATGGGTATATAGAAATAAACTCGATGAAAATGGCGTCGTAACTAGAAACAAAGCTAGGTTAGTCACCAAAGGTTATAATCAACAAGAAGGAATTAATTATGACGAAACATATGCACCTGTAGCTAGACTATAGTCCATAAGAATACTTTTAGCTTATGCTTGCGCACTAGACTTTAAGTTATACCAAATGGATGTGAAGAGTGCATTCCTTAACGGTTTTATCAATGAGGAGGTTTACGTGGCACAACCTCCGGGATTCATTGACTTCGCAAAACCTAATTATGTCTATAGACTTAAGAAAGCTCTTTATGGTCTAAAACAAGCCCCAAAAGCTTGGTACGATCGATTAAAAGCCTTTCTTATTAAACATGATTACTCCATGGGAATGGTAGATAACACACTCTTCACTAAAAAGAAAGACTCCAACCTCATTATTGTCCAAATATATGTTGATGACATTATATTCGGATCAACTTGTCAAGAAATGTGTGATGACTTTGCCAAGATCATGCATGATGAGTTTGAAATGAGTATGATGGGGGAACTAAATTTTTTCTTAGGATTACAAATAAAACAATTAGATGATGGAATATTTTTTAATCAATCAAAATATATTAAGGAAATGCTTAAGAAATTTTGAAAATTGGAAAATAAGCTGGAAAAAGCACTAGAAAAATGGCAGACTAGCTAAATTACACTAAGGACCTAATGAAGCTAAATTGAGGGCTTATCTAGGGGAAATAAGCTAAGGCAAGATAAAATAAGCAAAAAAAAGATAGCTATCCTACCTAATAAGCAAGTGCAGACAAGAATGAGCCAATAAAAGCTGACAAATAAGCCAGAAAATTAAAATAAGTTAATGGGCCAATTTGCATACTAAACAGCCTAGGGGACAACCTAGAGGCTTAATTTTTAAGCACTTAGAATGAACTTGAAGGGATGGGGCTTATATGAGCTTAAAGTACAGCTTAAGGGCTAATTAAAACAACAAATAAAACAAGATTTGAAAATCAAATAAGCAACTAAAAATGCTAATGAAAAGTGCTGTCATAGATTATGCAATTTTTTTTTGGTTTTCTTAAAAACAAATGGCAAAAAGCAGGCTGAAAATAAGCTAATAAATAAGCTCTAAATTTCAAATAAAGTTAAAACAGATTGAGACAAGCTCCTAGTGAGCTTGTGCACAAAATTTTAAGGTCTAAAAACAAGTTAAACAATCTAATAATTGGGATTGAAAAATGGTCAGTCTTAAGCTAAAAGACTATAAAAAAAATTGGCAGACTTAAATGAAACACAAGAACACTAAAAGGAAGTTTTGCTACTGCATTTGGACACTTAAAAAGACACAAAAATGAATCTTAAAGGATGGTTTAAAAAGAATTAATCGATAAGACTTATGAAACTGTTTTGTCATAACAGTTTCTAAGATCTTTTTAGAAAAACTTGAAAACAATGTTAAAGATTTAAAAACTTTTAAAAACATATTAAAATCAACTTAAATATGATTGTTAAAGAAAGCAATGGTGACCCAAAGGTTTTTTTAACAAAACTTACCCACTTTTACATCTTGTGCCAAACACCCCTTTAAGATTGAAGTATCAAAATTTTAAAACTGAAAAGAGTATTTTTAAGCTTGTAGAATTTCTAAAGACAGATAAACATATAAACATATTAAGCATAAATAAGCAAACTTAAACAGAAAATAAGCACTAAGATAAGCACAAAAGAAATAAGCTGTTTGAGGCAAATAAAGGCAGTTTTGGCATAAAACTTAAACAAAAGATAAATAAGCAACAGAAAAAACAACAATATAAGACAATAAAACCCACAGCAAACTATAAGCAACAAAAAGCAATGATAAGCATAAAATAAGCAAAGGAATAGTAAAATAAGAAAACTTGAAAAATAAGAAAACTTACTATTACCCTTGCTCAAAACAGGGCTTATAAAAAGATTCTACAAGCTCTAGCTTGTCAAAGAGACAAGCTAGTAGGTCTATAAGCTCTTCCAAGATTAGCTTATCATCCAATATTGCTGAGGTAATTTGAATGGTGGATTTTTTTTAAATTTCCTTAAGTGTTTAACATTTGACTTAAAACAAATTAATAAAATGCTTAAATGAGAGCTTATAAGGGCTTGTGAAAAACTTTTGAACACAAATAAACTTAGACAGATTAAAAAAAACTAACTTCAAATTTCATTAACTTAAAAACATTACAAGATTTAAAAGAAAAGTACAATAAGCTAAGTTATACTAGGTTAAGCTAAAAAAATTACTTAACTACTTGCCAAATGGCTTACACATGAACCTATTATATAAAAAACGTCTCAGAGATTGCCCTCTCTTTGGTCTTTGTCTTCTTCTAGTTGTGTTTGTTTGCTGAGAGGTTTGAGGATATGTGTTTGTTGTGTGAGTATAAGCTCAAAGTCATCTTGGCCTTCCAATTTGAGTAGAGCCCAAGGTCTTAGATCATAGCCCTTAAATTTCTTGTCGTTTATGTCCACCAATGGGGTCATTGGGGATTGCCAAGGTGGCAAGAAGCCATGTGGGGGTGGGGAAGGGTGGTGGTGATGGTTTTAGAGGGATGTGAACAGTGTTCGAGGTTGGGAAAGGGACAGGGAAGGAAGGAGGGTTCTAACGGGAAGTTTGTTTAAGTGTGAGCAGGGGTGATGTTTTGGGATTGGGCAAAAATGGCCCCTCAATGTTATACATGTAATTGCAAATTCAGTCCTTGTGATGTATAAGTTTTAATGGTTTGGCAGAATAGGTCCCTGAGCTATATATATGTGTATTTGCAAGGTTAGTCCATGGGACTAACGAAGTTAATGTTTAAAAGGGTTAGGGCCTAACGGCTGTTTTTGGGGAATGGGCCATTTATAAGGTTTTTTGGGCCGTATAGTATATACAAAGCGGAAAATTTTGGGCCAAATATCAAGGACTTTGGGCTTATATGTCTTCATGTAATGTTTAAATGGGCTGACCCGGCCCATTAGATGGGTACGGGTGGGCCCATTTAACATTTCTTCATTTTCGGTTTCGGGTTTGACCTTTGACTTTTGTTGACTTTGGCTTCGATTTGACTTTGTCTTTTCACGCTTTTCCATTCTGTGCTCGGTTTTGTCCGTTTGGCATGAATTTTTGTCCTTTTCTCGGATATCCGTTTCCTGCACAAGATAAGTGAAAACATCACTACAAGTATTCTTTAGGTTACATTTTTGGTATTTAAGTCCGCGTATTTAATGGAAACACGGTATGTCGTAACTGTAAGCACATACCAAAATCCCCATACTAAACTATTGCGTGTCCCCACGTAAGCATGTAAGTAAGCTCAACTTAGAAAGAAAATAAGAATCTCGATCCCCCTTCACTAATTACCTCAAAAAGTATCTAAGTGTTGGTCAAGGGGAAGTTAAGACTCATAAGTTTTGAAAAGCCCCGTTTTTACCATTATTAAATACACACTTATTCCTACAAATATTTTTGTATTTTTCATTTTTCTCATTTTTTTGTATTCTTCATATTAAGCAACTAACTAATATATTTGACTTTCGTTATTTTTATAACTTTTAGGGATCATAGACATAGATGGCAGGTCAATCCTCAAAATGTACACCCCAAAAAGGTCAAATTCCCATCGCCCCCCTCTCCACAGAACTTTTCCAACATTATTCCAAACCAAGCTTAAAACGAAATCACCGTTAAATACAAGTTAAGATGCTAAGACTACTCATATTTGTAACTTGTGAACTTTTCACTCCCGGCAATTATTATATATATGGTGAATGTGCCATTTCGAATTTCAACCATGGATCAACGTTTTTTATGCAAAATTCTATGCTTCACGTTCCACCCGAGAATAATGAGTTTGAAGGCAAGATCATCCCATGTAGCGACTTTCGTCTCGGCACATCCCAACCTCATCGGCCAAGTGACCAGGCTTTTGACACCTCACAGAGACTAGTATCGGGACTCACGGACCTTCGGTTTCAAACACTCTTAGGCTTCCCGTTCATACATAGCTTATTTAAAAACTTAAAATAGAATAGTCAAAGTTCAAAAGCATATTTAAATTTAACAAAAAGAGATTTTCATTTATTAATTTATTTCACTTATTAATATTAACATAATCATGATGCAAGCGTAATCTTCGACCTTTTTGAAGGCTGCAACATCGGTTGTGAGCCGGCAAGATGCAACAAACTTTTATCAGTCTCGGATTATTATTCTTACTATGGGCTTTCTTTAGAAGGCTGTAACATCGGTTGTGAGCTGGCAAGATGCAGCAAACTTTTATCAGCCCACAATTTATATTATTGCCTTATTCATCATTTATTCTTTTTTTTCATTTTCTCATTTTTTTCATTTTTTCACTTTATTTAGCGATATATAGAAAAGACTTCCTTTTGGAAAATTTAAGTATAAATTTGAACTAAGACTAAAATTATTATTGACTACATCTCAAAAATTATTGATTTAAGTTTAATTTTCAAAAATAGCACGTATTATTAGTCCGGTTAGGAGCTTATGGGAGAAAAAGCGACAAATTACATACATGAGCTCTTAAGATTTCCAAATAATCCTTGTTTAGCATCTAACTTCTACTTAACACTATCATTTTTCGTTCTTCGCGAAGATCCGCGAACGCTTAGTCTAAACGTTAAGGAACAAGCTAGAGCTCAACACGCTCGATCGAGTCAAAATTTACTCTTATTCTACCCAGCAGGAAAGTCAAAATTGTGACAAAACACTTATTTTATTTTTGAAAAGTTTTAAATTTTTTCATTTTTTTGGTATTTTTCAAAAATTTTGGTGGTAAAAACGGGATTACGTGAAAACAACGACTGCAGGCATAATCAAATCGAAGATCCCCCCATACTAAGACTAAACATTGTCCTCAATGTTTTACGAAGGGTCTCTACGTAAATCCTAAGCCGTTTATTAGGTATGCTCAAAGATAAACGTTAGTCGATAAGATTAGGATATTGGATTTCCCAAATGAAGCTGAGGATTTGAAGCTCTTGTGAACGAAGGACAAAACCGCAAGCACGAGAGACTTCAAAAATCCGGGACAATCCTGGATAATTCCAAAAATACAAGCAAACAAGAAAGGAAAAAGGCAAGCCTCTCACAACAAAAACACTTATTCATTACTACATAATATAACTACGGATAAGCATAGGGTGCCTCCCACGAAGCGCTTGTTTAGGGTCACTAAGCTTGACCCAATCCCCGTATTCATTTGTCCTTGGGGAAGGTTTGGAGATCCGGGACAACTAATTTCGGTACGTCCCCTCTAAAGTAGTGCTTAATTCGATGACCGTTCACCTTAAAGTTTGGTCCGGAGTTTTAAGATAACACAACGGTGCCATATTGAAAAACATGGGCAATGGTGAATGGTCCAGACCAACGGGATTTTAACTTACCCGAAAACATCTTCAATCTAGATTTAAAGAGGAGGACTTGATCATCGACGTTAAAAACGCGGTTTTTGATCTTGGCGTCATGGATCCTCTTAGTTTTCTCCTTGTAAATCAAAGATTTTTCATAGGCTTGATCACGAAGTTCATTTAATTCATTAAGTTGAACTTTGTGGTGATCACCCACGTTCGAAAGGTCAAAGTTAGCATGCTTCAAGGCCTAGTAGGCTCTGTGCTCGAGCTCAATCGGTAGATGACACGCCTTTCCATACACAAGCTTGTAAGGAGTACACCCGATGGGTGTTTTGTAAGATGTACGAAAAGCCCAGAGAGCATCATCTAATTTGTCCGACCGTGAGGCACGGTTTCTCAGGCCCCACTGTTCCTTTCAAGAATTAGTTTTAAGCCATGATTGGATTACCGCAACTCTTGCCCAACTTGTTTGTGGGTTATACGCGGTATGAGAGACGATGAGTGACTCCGTATTATTTAAGCAATTGACCCTTGCAAAAAACTGGGTAATTACAAAAATGGGTTCCGCGATCACTTATGTAGCCACGGAGGGAATCCGAATCGGGCCCCTAGATCACAATACCGTTTTTCACCGTCGCGTGATCTAGTCTCTATCTTTAGCTCTCGTTTGAAGATGTTTTCGGGTAAGTTGAAATCCTGTTGGTCCGGACCGTTCACCATTGCCCATGTTTTTCCATATGGCACCGTCGAGTTATCTCCAAACTCCGGGCCAAACTTTAAGGTGAACAGTCATCGAATTAAGCACTACTTTGGAGGGGACATACCAAAATTGGTTGTCCCAGATCTCCAAACCTTCCCTAAGGACAAATGAATACGGGGATTGGGTCAAGCTTAGTGACCCTAAACAAGCGCTTCGTGGGTGGCAACCCATGTTTATCCGTAGTAGTATGGTAGTAATGAATAAATGTTTTTGTTGTGTGAGGAGGCTCGCCTTTTTCCTTTTCCGTGTTTTGTGTTTTGTGTTGTATTGTCCAGGATGCCCCAGATTTTTGAAGCCTCTCGTGTTCGCGGTTTTTGTCCTTCGATCACAAGAGCTTCAAATCCTCAGCTTCATTTTGGGAATCCGATATCCAAATCTTATCGACTAACGTTTATCTTTAAGCATACTTAATAAACGGCTTAGGATTTACGTAGAGACCCTTCGTAAAACATTGAGGACAATGTTTAGTCTTAGTATGGGGGGATCTTCGATTTGATTGTGCCTGCTTGTCGTTTGTTTTCACGTAAGCCGTTTTTTTTACCACCAAAATTTTCAAAAGTTGATAAATTTTTAAAAATTTTCAAAAATAAAATAAGTGTTTTGTCACAATTTTGACTTTTCTGCTGGGTAGAATAAGAATAAATTTTGACCCGATCGAGCGTGTTGAGCTCTAGCTTGTTCCTTAACGTTTAGACTAAGCGTTCGCAGAAATTCGCGAAGAATGAAAAATGATAGAGTTAAGTATGAGTTGGATGCTAAACAAGACATTAGTGTTGGAAATCTTTAAGAGCTCAGTAATTTATTGATTTTGGCTTTTTCTCCCATAAGCTCTTAACCGGATTAATATACGTGCTATTTTTGGAGATTAAACTTAAATCAAAAAAAATTTATGTAGTTAATAGCAAAAATTTTAGTCTTAGTTCAAATTTATACTTAAATTTTTCAAAAAGAAGTATTCTCTATATCGTAAAAATAATAATAATAATAATAATAATAAAAATAAAAATGATAATATGTTGAAAAATGAAAAAATATAATAAATATGAACTGTGGGCTGATAAAAGTTTGCTGCATCTTGCCGGCTCACAACCGATGTTACAACCTTCTAAAGAAAACCCATAGTAAGAATAATAATCCGAGACTGATAAAAGTTTGCTGCATCTTGCCGGCTCACAACCGATGTTGCAGCCTTCTAAAAAGTCGAGGGTTACGATTGCATCATGGTTATGTTTAATATTAAGTGTAAATTAATGTAAGATCTCTTTTTGTTAAATTTAAATATGCTTTTGAACTTTGACTAATTCATTTTAAGTTTCTAAATAAGCTATGTGTATACGGGAAACCTGAGAGTTTTTGAAACCGAAGGTCCGTTTGTAGTCCGATACTAGTCTTTGTGAGGTGTCAAAAGCCTGGTCACTTAGTCGCAAGGTTGGGATGTGTCGAGACGAAAGTCGCTACATGGGATGATTTCGCCTTCAAACTCATTATTCTCGGGTGGAAGGTGAAGCATAGAATTTTGCAAAATGTTGATCCATGGTTGAAATTCAAAATAGCACATACACCTAAGATATAATAATTGTCGAGAGTGAAAAGTTCACAAGTTACAAATATGAGTAGTGTTAGCATCTTAACTGGTATTTAACTGTGATTTTGTTTTAAGCTTAGTTTGGAGCAAGTGAAAAGTCGGGAACGATGAATTTATCATTTTTGGGGCATTCTCGGATCGAAATTGCATCTAGTTTCGTATGATCCCATAAAAGTTATAAAATAAACGAAAGTCAAATAAGTTACGTTACGTTTGCTACAAATAATGAGGAAAAAAATGAAAAAGATACAAAATATGTGTAGAGATAGTGTAAAAAACAGGTCGAAGATTACCCACAGGGCCCCCTCTATTCTAAGACACGCCTATCCGATTTCCTCCTTTTCTCTTTCCAAAAAACACACATCGATGAACCCTTAGCACCTTTCTCGAGGTCCCCCGCCGTACCAACCCAGTGTCGAGGTGGGGGATCGAGATTCTTAGTTTTCTTATAGTACTTATCTCTTATGCATTACGTCTTGAAGAGACTACGCAATATTTTAGTATGGGGAAGATTTTGGTTATGTGACCTAGATTAACAACTCGTGTTGCCATTTCAAAACTGGACTAAATGACAAAAGTGTTGTATATATGAGAGAAATACATTTGTATTGTCCCGTATCCTCGTTCTACCCACCCTACTATCCTTGTGTGCAAGCCGGACATGGGCATATCCCGAGAGACATTGGACGAAAAAAATCAAGGAAAAACGTACAAAACCGAGAACGGAATGGAAGAGCGTGAAAAAGACAAAGTCAAATCAAAGCCAAAGTCAACAAAAGTCAAAAAGTCAAAGTCAAAGTCAACTCCAGAAAGTCAAAGACAAAACCGAGGCTGACATCGAAGAAATACTTAATGGGCCAACCCACACCCATCTAATGGGCAGGGTCAGCCCATTAAGCTTTTTACACAAAGACTAAAAGCCCAACTATAACTTGAGGGGCTTAAACTGCCAAACCCTCAAGGTTATACACCCAAAGGACTTAAGGTGCAAACCGATATATGACAATGGAGGGTTTTTTTGCCATGTCCCAAAATTTCCATCACCACAAGGACCATAAATGTAAGCATATATATCATATTGATGGACCAAGCTTGCCATTTGTCTAAACTTTCACCAGTTAAACCACAAAACAGATAAACATTGTTTGTCTCTCCCATAAACCCGCCAAAAACCCCATCTCCACTGTTCACGCTTCCCTGTTCCCCCCTCCTCGTTTACTATTTACCCCCAGCCAAAAATACCACTCTCCCTCACCCCACACCCCACATGGGTGATTGCCACCTTGGCAATCCCCAAGAACCTCATTGGAGAACAAAAATCAAGGGTTTAGATCATTTACCTTAGGCTCAAAGAAAGTTTAAAGGCTAGGATTGCTTTGTGCTTTCATCTCACACAACAAACACACCCTAGTTTCTGTCACAGCAAAGAAACACAATGGGAAGAGGTCAAAAGACCAAAGAAGCCAAGACAGAGTCGTTTATATAAATAGGGTCATATGTAAGCCAGTTGAATGCAGTTTTTGAGTTTTAAGTAGTTAGTTTTTAACCTAGTGTAATAGTTAGCTTGTTCTTTTAAAAATCTTGTAACCTGTTTTTAATTAATGCAATTTTAGTATTAGCTTAAATTCTGTTTACCTTAATATTGTGTTAAAAAGTTACCAAAAGTTTTTCAAAAGCTCTTTTAAGCTCTCACTTAAGCATTTTATTAATTTGTTTTAAGAAAACTCTAAAGAAACTTAAGAATTTTTTTTTATAAAAACCAAAACAAAAATCTCCCTCAAATCACCTCAGCTTTTATGGAAGATAAACAAAACAATAGTAGAAGTTGCTTATAGACCCTACTAGCTTGTCTTTTTGACAAGCTAGAGCTTGTAGATTGCTTAATTTACCATGTTTGTGCAAGGGGCTTGTAAGTTTTCCATTTTCCATTTCTGGCTTATTTTCACTGTTCATTAGCTTATTTATGCTTATTCCTGCCTCTTTATGTTTATCTATGCTTATGAATGCTTTTTTATTGCTTTTATGTCTTTCATTTGAGTTTTTATGCAAAACTGTCATTATTTGCTTATAAACTGCTTATTGCCTTTTAGATTATTTAAGTGCTTATTACTGGTTCTTTTACACTTCTTGTTGCTTAATATATAATGCTAATCACTCCCCCCTCGGCCTTTTTCCAACGAATACCACCTCCCTTTTCTTGCAATTCCCTCCGCTCACTCTATATATCTCCTCGTTTTCTAAAGAGAATTATTACCGCCCACCTACCATTTAAAGGGGTGCCTCTTCGCCCGCACATCCTCCTTATCGCCGCCTCCCACACTCTCTGCCTGCCGCCCCCCCCCCGCCTCCCAACTCGACAGAGATGGTTAAAAAATACCATTGGGTCATTTTGGGCCACTTTAACCTGCATTTTTAAATTGATTTGAACTGTATTTCAAGATTTTTAAGTTTAAAAAGTGGTTTTTAAGTCATTTTCTAAAGGGCATTAACAACTGTGGTGACATACAGTTTGTTAAATGCTTAGTAGATTAGTTTCTATCAAATTTTTAAACCTTGGCTTTGTATGGTCTTTTTAAGCTAACCTAAATGCGAGTAGGGTAATTACTTTTGGTTTTCCTTGTTTTAATCAAAATCTTTCAACTATTTTTAGTTTGAAAAAGCCCTCTTTTTTACTTCCAATTTTCAGCAGCTAAAAGGTGTTTTTAGCTTTTCAAAATTTGAGCATAAGCTTTTTTTTCTAGTCAGTCTAAATTTGTTTTCACTTATTTTTCATTTTTAAGCTTGTTGTCTAGCTTATTTTTAAACTTGAACTTTGTCCCTTTAAAACTATAAAAAAGCCAAAACTCTATTTGTATGCTGATTGGGATCAAGCCAAATTTTACATTCTCTTTTTGCTAGCGTATTTGTTTTCAAATTCTTTTCTTTTTGCTTAATTTTTGTAGACACTTGGACAGGCTTATAAGCTTCACATGCTTATTCAGCTATAAGGATCCTTTAATGGCTTTAAAATAAGCCTAAAAAGGGTGCCCCTTTTAGGCTTGCCCTTACACCAATTGTGCTTTAGCTTATTTAGCATTTTCTGCTTAATAAAGTCTGTTCTTACTTGCTTATTTTTGGTTACACTTGCTTATTAGATGTAGCTTAGCTTTTGTGTTTGCTTATTTTACCTTTCCTTAGCTTATTTTACCCCTAGTTAGCTTAATAGTCAAGCACTCTTTTAGTCTTAGTGTAAATTGAGCAAATACTTGCCATCCTTTAGGTTTGCTTATTTTTTTTGATTTATGCTTTTAAATGTTACTAAAAATTTTTCCTTTTTTTAAAGTTGCTTATTTTTCATAATTTATAGTTTAAAAAAAAGTTTTATTAAAAAAGAGGAGGTCCAAGGGCGTTTCGAACCCGGACCACCCCCTTTGCACTACACGACACACTCCAGACAAACACACACTAACCACTTTTGCTCACAATAGCTTCATCCGGTAAGGTTTTACCACTTTTAAATTAATATAGTTGCTTTAGCCATAAGCCATAAGCCTTTTCTAAGCCTTTTTCCCTAGTCTTATTTATAAGCTGTCTTTTTCCCCAACTTATTTTTCTTGCATTCTTCTCATTTCAAGCTATTTTCCACATTTTTTCAGATTTTTTCTCTTTTTCATTTAATATTTCTAATCATTTTGAATTTCTTTAAATCGTTTTTAATTTCATAATAAATTATAAAAAAGTCAAAAAAATATAATTTTTTTTTCAAAATTTTCTTTTATCATATAGTATCTATGAAAAATAGAATTGCTTTCGTAGGTTTATTTTTGCAAAATTTTATTTTTTTAAAGAACGGTTTCGAATCTCGTTCACGTTTTTTGTGTTTTAAAGCTCAAATCAACTCTGTTTTCGTTCTAGTTTTCTTTAATCTTACTTTTTAGTTAATTAGAGTCTATTAAAAGTGAAACTTATTTTAGGTTAATTTTTTAGAAATTAGGTTTTTTTTAAGTGTCGTTTTTAGATTTCCGTTTACGTTTTTAGTATAATTTTGTGTGCCTTTCTCACTTCTAGTATAGATTGCATTTTTTTCCTATAGATTTAGAAATCTAATCCAAATCTTTTTCATTCAAACATCAAATATCAAACCGACTCTCGACTTTCCAATTGACTCCTCGTTGGGGATAAACGACCCGGGAACATCATATACTACTTCCGGTTTCATTTGATATTCTTGGGGATTTTTGAATCCTTATTATATTAGGTTAATATTTTATTTATATATTTTAAAGAGTTGATTAAACCACAAATCAATTTTTGGCCCCGCTGCCGGGGAGGAGTGTAAGCGTTTGTCGTTTTGAAGTTTGACAATTTGTGCTTTGAAGATCCTTCCCCGTGAAGTTATTTTTATTATTAAAAATATAAAAATACAAAAATATTTTTCATTTTCTTTTTAGCTATTCAAACAATTATAACTTCATATCGCTATATTTATAAAAAAAACCAAAAAATAAAAACATTGTCAATTAAAAGAAATAAAAACCACAAGTTGGTAAAAGAACACCAACATATAATACTTTCAACTGAAGTATTATCCATCAATAAGTTCCCGAACCAAAGAATCAAAAAACTTACCTTTTGTGTCACTTGCGGAGGATGTAAACACCCCCAAAATCGGTCGAAGCGGAAAATAGTAACAATGGGTGCACGTCAAAGTACAAAAATCAAGATATAGAAAACGACCTTAATGGACGTTAAAAATTATGATTCATTCATGTATTACAAACGATCGAGTTTTCTCGTTAGGTCCCATAGTTTTGATAAAAAGAGACATTATGTTTTTTATAAGACAAATAAAGTTTCATTAAATTTAGATATCAGAATACCTCTAATAGCTATCCGTTCACGGCTCCCATACAAGGCTTATGCCGCAGCACCTGAGATTAAAGCATGCTCAATACGTCAACAAAATTGTTGAGGTGAATTCATAGGTTTACAGGGATAATAGCGACTGTGGACCACAAGATTTAAGTAATAGTAGACTATGAAAGACCCTTTTGATAGTCCAACACTTTGTATTATTGCCATAAGCTCATGACACGAACCTTAACGTTATAACTGTAATCAACACAGTACTCGAGGTTTGAGAGATCCACTCAACAGATAGAGATAAGAGAGAGATACAGATGTTACAAAAACATCTATGAATGTTTCTTAATACAGGGATGTTGCCAAACATTCCTCGAATTTTCTATCGAATGTAAATGGTCAATGGTCAAGAGAAACCACCAGCCTAGACGGGGCCCATGGGTCTAGTTCACGAGAGAGAGATTGATCATAACACTAGCCGTTATACCAGCAGGTAATTGACGGTTTCATGATAAAAAGGGTACTTAGCGGCAGAAGGGTATTAGGCAATAAATAATGTTATCAGGAACTATGATTACATTTGAAAACACTTGTGTCCAAAGAAATCAAGCATGTAATCTCCCTCGAATTTAATAAAACAAGTAGTAGAAAAAGGGGCTACGAACTCACCTTGAGTGATTGGTAATCAACAAGTATTCAAAATGGAAATGCGGTCACGGAAATGACGGAATGCAAACCTAATTAATATTGGTCGTAGAGAGAGAGAACTAAAACCAACTTTGATTATTTATAGGTCGTAGTAGCTCTTCATACTATCGTTTCGGGCTCATTCATAATTAATGAGGTCGTGTAGTGAATCGTATGAGGAGCTTGGACTACATTTTAAATCGTAAATCCCAAAAACGTTCGTCGAGTCGCCCACCCGAGAAGTGGCCTCCATATGAAAAACTCCCTAGTATTAGAGTACTTTGATTATAACAATATAGGTCTTATAGTTCAAATCACCATCTAATGTTTTGGTAAAATTGTTGTTTAAATTACGGCTCTCTCCAACGATTTATCTAGATGTAATCGTTTATAGTAAAACTGGCGTAACTTCGCGTTTTAGCCCGATTTTAAGTTTCTTATGCCCACGATAATTTCGTATGTAAGACTTGCCCGCGCAATCATTAATTTGTACATTTGTATTGAACTTTTGACCTTTCGGTTGAATAGTAACTTTTACTGTTCACCACAGACCTAATTTATTTTATCGGATTTTGTTGTCGTTTAAAACTCCCGCATAAATGTCGTATTTTATTCGTTATAGCTACGTTTTAATGATCTATTCTGAGGTCGTATCTGTCCTATTAAAAGTTCTATGAAATTTTTTGAAGGGTTTACAAAAATGTACTTTTCTGTCAGAATAGTACTTTTTATAAATATGTTTTAGAAAAGAGAAAAAAAACTAGTTATTGTCGGTAAAAACTAGCGAAAATCATAAACTTGTTCGTTATTAATTGAAAAATTACGATTCTTATCATTTTGGAATCCTAAAAATATGTATTATTTGTTAAAAATATCAAACTTGCTGTTTGAATAATTTTTATAAAAAGTTTTTTATAAACTCCGTTTAATTATGTATTAACTCGTTTTTAACTGTATACTTTTTCGTTATTAAATCAGTTCTTTTGACAAGTTTCTTACCTCTTTCGGAATTCGTCGTTGAATGTATTATCTTATAAATACATAAAATAAGTATATTTTTATAACACTTTTGAAACAGAAATGTTTGGGTTGACTTTAATTAAGTATATTTTTTAACCTTTTGTTTTATATTTTACAATTTTAAACTGTACCAAAAGGTACAAGTCTTTTACTTCCATTATGATTTTATATTACCATCCATACAACATGTGTATAAGCTCATAAAACTATATTCCAGGAAAAGGTCAATGTTTACAAGTTTAACCATATCTAAATGGTGATTTCACTACATAAACATCACATATGCATATAATCGTATAAATAAAAAGTTAAGGGCTTAAGATAACCTTAATGAGATGATGAAGGATGATGATACTTAAGTGCTAAACCCTTGTTTAGACTTTAAACCCGATATTATAACCAAGAAAACCCTTGTTTTCTTAATAAAACCCTAGCTTCCTTTTACTTGATTAATACTTGAAAATACTTAGCCAATGCTTGGAAACACCTTAGAATATCTTAGGATGGATGTATATAGGAGTGTATGGGTTGTAGAAAAATTGCTATGGATTTGGTTGAGTGCTTGCTTGATGCCGTAGCATATAGAGAGGAAAAAGAAGGTTTTGTTTGATTTTCTAGTTAAGTGTTTATGTGTATATGTTCTCTTACTAGCAATGCATGTATATATGATATAGATCTAGTCAAAGGAACATGTTGAGGGTTTTAGGGAGTCATGGTCATAGTCTTGGTCAAATAGACAAGGTATGGGTAGGCTTTAATGAGGTATGGTGTGGTTTAATGAAAGATGTTGTACATTGACCAAGTGAAAGAGTTTTCTTATATTGCTTGAATCAATGGCCACAATTTTCGGCAATAAGAAGATATATGTGGTGTTGTTGACTAATTTTTATGTATTGGGTATAAATGTGGGTATTTGTTGAAGCGTAGAAATGTTTTGGTGGTTCCGGGTATGCCTAAACGTATTTTTATTGCGAAACGTATTTAATTTACGTAACCAACAAAAATAAAATATAAAAGTTAATTATTACTTTTGAAAAAAATAATATAATGATTGCTTGACGAAAACTTTAATTCGTTTGGTGTCCGTTTACATTAATTGATAATTTATAGCTTACGCGATTTAATTATATGATAAGAATTAAAAGTAAACGAGTACGAAACTAAAATAAAATAAATGGTGAAATTATGACGAAATAAATAGCGTCATAAAATGACATGAAAATACGAAATGTTACAGTCTCCTCCGGTTAGAAGAGCCTTGTCCCTCAAGGCTCAGGTTGCTCGAGCACTTGAGGAAGGTACGGGTCTCGGAGACGAAAAAGATGCGGGGAATATTCTTCCCCCCCAGGAAATAATGTTGATGAAGAGGTGTAGATAAATTTTTTTTTTTTTTATATGAACAGTGCCCCAACGGTCGGTGAACAGTAACTGAACAGTAACCCCCAACGGTTACTTTCCTCCTTTTTATACAAAATTTTCTTCTCCATTTCTCCATACAACACTTAATCTTTCACTTACATTTTCTCTTATCCAATCCTCAAAAATGTGACATTCATTTCGATATTGGCGCGATGGCGACCGCGATAGCACTCGGCATTTATCTTGCCTACTTCCCATACGAAGAAGGATCTCAGTATTTGGCCTTTATTCTAGCAATTCTCGTGCCGGTCATTATCCTTGCTATTGGCGTGGATCTATGCTTGAAGGACTAGATATTATGGTTAGGGGAGGGTTGAAATAAAACTTGTATTTCCTTTATGTCCTTATGTAATCTTATTTCTAAGATAATAAACGGATGTTGTGGCAACAAATTTATTTGTTATTTTCATTTATGTCTTTTGAATATTTCGTTACCGTGCTTAGTAACTCGTTTGCATTCCCTTTTTAAATGGCTTTAACTTGAGCGTTCAAAATTAGTGACGTTGTCTTTTTTTTTTTTTTTTTTAGAATTTATATAGTAAAGTGACGAAGTTTTCACAATACATTACTTTGATAGATAATTCGAAATCATTCGGTACAACAGAAATTTAAGCAAAAGTACAAAAGAAATTTAGACGAACTTCAAAAGAAATTATTTAGCTAGAATTCCTAATGGGGGAATAAACAGTCTAAGCATTGATATACATCCTCCTGTTGTTAAGGTTTGATTGGTTTCTCATCCTACTATGGCATGCACCGATTCACACGTGCTTCAGTTACCTTTTTTAACTTGGTTTCCTTAGTTTTGGGTTCTTTAACTCCGGGCAATCACTCCTGTAGTGCCCATGATCCCACACCAAGCATGTCACATTTTGTAGCGGAATTGTCTCCCGCTTTACAGGATATCCTAGTTCGACCAGACTCCCCTTTCCTGGTGACCATAGCTTGTGAAATTTGCCACAACTAAGAGGACACGGACCTGGCTGCATGATGTGCCTGTGCACTATATTGCACCATGGTAAGTTCCCAGCGTAGCCTCTACCCTTAGCTGGGGCTGCCACATAAACCTTAGCAGCTTCTTGTCTTCGGTTTTGCTGCTGGTGATAGTTGTTCCCTTGTTGGTCTTCCCACTTCCTTTTATTGCTATCACCGATCCTTAATGCCTTAGCCTGAACCCCTTGTTCAATCAGTTCTTGAGCCATGTTGATTGCATCATGCAAAGTCGTAGGCTCTTTGAAGAAGTAAACCATTTCCTTTGATTCTCAGGAAATCCTTCGAAATTGTACTTTATCAATCTTTTTTCCTTTTTCAGTGACACCAACTCAGGACACATCAAAACCAGTCGTGGAAACTCGATTGTTGTATGCCTCGATGTATCTCTTTAGTCAAGTCCAAGCTCTTGCTCCATCCTTTGGATTTCAGTTGTTGGGCGTATTCAGTAGTCATCATAGCTTTTACGTTGCTCCAGGGGATCTGATTAGCATTAGCAAGTCCCAAAGTTTGAACATTTCCGTTCCACCAGGTCAGAGCACGACCCTCGAACGTTTGCACCATACAAACCTTCCACTTTGTCATATTCAGCACATTTGAAATCTAACACCTTGCTCGCATCTTTTTCGAACCCAACGGTTTCAGTCCGACTACACCTTCAGTCCCGTTGAAAGAGTGAGGTTTGTCGTTCGTAAATGTCTTGTACGAACATACAGCATTCTCTGGTCAACATAGTCCCTCCAGTATTTTGCTGATCCAGATCCGCTACCAGCATTGTTGCTGAGTCAAGTTCTTGTCTTTTCATATTCTTCAAATAGCTTTTGGCCACATGCTTTTCCCATATCCTCTTAACTGTTTTCTTCTGTAAATCTCCTTGGAGGCATTGATTCTAGCCCGCAAGTACACAATTCGTTAAGAATTTATATTGTATGCAAGTCATGGGCACGTGATGAACATAATAATAGAGAAAAGGAAATAGAACAAGTGAATTATTCATAATTTAATCAGATTATGGTCAATATTTATATAATTGAGATAAAATAGATACTGATATGTCAAAAGATAGACGTTAAGAGATCGAATTTAATCAAGTATTATGTATTATACATAAGAAGTTACATATATATGCAATAATGACAATCACAAAAGTTAAGTAAGGATCAGGGAGTTGCGCGGAGCGGGAGATATCGTATAATGCGTATGAAGGATTCTGTATTTAAAAATGAAAGAAGAAAAATCTTTAAACTATTGTGGTTATAGACTAGGTTTGAAAAATGACCCTAGTTCCCTATAACCCTGCTCTGGTTACCATCTGTACACCCCAAAATCGCGTCGCAGCGGAGGAAAGGTAACAATGGGGTTCTATGTCAAGTACAAAAAATCAAAGATATAGAAAACGACCTTAAAATGGACGTTAGAAATCAAAGAGTCATTAAATGTAATTACAAAAAAGATAAGAGGTTTTACGTTAGGTTCCATAGTTTTGATAAAAAATGACATTAAGATTTTATAAGATAAAAAGTTTCATTGAATTTAAGAAATCAGAATCCCTCTAATAGATATCCGTCACGGCTCCCATCCAAGCTTATTGCCTCAACACTGAGGATTAAACATGCTTTAAAACGTCAACAAAATTGTTTTGGGTGAATTCATAGGTTACCAGAAATAGCGTGGCGACCACAAGATTTAAGTAATAGTAGAATATGAAAAAAAATTTGATAGTCCAACATTTGTATTATCGCCCTCAAGCTCATGACACGAACCTAAACGTAATAAAACTGTAATCAAACCAGTACTCCGAGGTCTTTGTGCCCAACACGGATACAAGATGTTACAAAATCTTCCTATGAATTTTCTTAATTACAGATTGTTGCCAAACATCCTACGAAAACTTTTCTTCGAATGTTGAAAATGCTGTCAATGGTCAACTAGAAACCACGCCTAGACGGGGGATGGTCTGTCCGATTAGATCTATCCATAACACTAGCGTTTACCCTAGCAGGTAATTGACGGTTCATTATAAAAGGGGTCTTAGCAGGCAGAAGGGTACTTAGGCATAATGTATCAGGAATTAGTATACAGTTTGGAAAAACAACTTGTGTCCAAAGAAATCAAGCATGTAATCTCCCCCGAATTTAATAAAACAAGTAGTAGAAAAAGGGGCTACGAACTCACCTTGAGTGAATGGTAATCAACAAGTATTCAAAATGGAAATGCGTCACGGAAATGACGGAATGCAACCTAATCCAATATAGGTCGTATAAGTACTAAACACTTTGATTATTTATAGGTCGTATAGCTCATCATACTATCGTTCGGGCTATCATAATTAAGAGGTCGTGTAGTGAACGTATGAGGAGCTAGGACACTTTAAATCGTAAATCCAACAACTCGTCGATACGCCACCCCGAAGAGGCCTCATTATGAAACTCCCTAGTAATATAGTACTTTGATTAATACCACATATAGGTCTATATAGTTCAATCACCATCTAATTGTTTTGGTAAAATTGTGTTTAATTAGTAAAAACGTTTATAATTATCGTTTTAGTAAAACTGGCGTAACTTTCGCGTTTTAAGCCCGATTTTAACGTTTCTTATGCCCACGCTTTCGTATTAAGACGAGTTATCATAAATTTACATTTTTGAACTTTTGACCTTCTGGTGAACAGTAACTTTTACTGTTCACACCAGACCCTAATTTATTTTTATCGTATTTGTTGTCGTAAAACCCGTAAATGTCGTATTTTATTCGTTATAGCTCCGTTTTTAATGATTCTTTCGAGGACGTTCTCGTTATTGAAATTTCTATAATTTTATGGAGGTTTCAAAAATGTACTTTCTGTCTATTGAATAGTAACTTTTATATAAAATATTTTTATAAATAGTATTAATTGTCAGTAAACTAGGCGGAAATTCATAACTTGTTCGTTATTAATCGAAAAATTACGATTCTTATCATTTTGGAATCCTAAAAATATGTATTATTTTTTAAAAATATCAAACTTGCTGTTTGAATAATTTTTATAAACTCCGTTTAATTAATGTATAACTCGTTTTTAACGTAACTTTTTCGTTATTAATCCGTTTGACAAGTTTTTTACCTTTTCAGAATCGTCATGAAATGTATTATCTTATAAAAATATAAAATAAGTATATTTTTTATAAAACACTTTTTGACAGGTAGGTTATGGTGACTTTTATTAAGTCTATTTTTAACCTTGTTTTTATATTTTACACTTTATAACTTTACTAAAAGAGTACAAGTCTTTTACTTCCATTATGACTTTATATTACCATCCATACAACATGTGTATAAGCTCATAAAACTATATTTCCAAGAAAAGTCCATGTTTACAAGTTAAACATATCCTAATGGTGATTTCACTACATAAACATCACATATGCATATAATCGTATAAATAAAAAGTTAAGGGCTTAAGATAACCTTAATGAGATGATGAAGGATGATGATACTTAAGTGCTAAACCCTTGTTTAGACTTTAAACCCGAGATTATAACCAAGAAAACCCTTGTTTTCTTAATAAAACCCTAGCTTCCTTTTACTTGATTAATACTTGAAAATACTTAGCCAATGCTTGGAAACACCTTGAAAATTCTTTAGGATGATGTGTATAGGAGTGTATGGGTTGTAGAAAAATTTCTATGGATTTGGTTGAGTGCTTAGCATATAGAGAGGAAAAAGGAGGTTTTGTTTGATTTTCTAGTTAAGTGTTTATGTGTATATGTTCTCTTACTAGCAATGACTTTGTATATAGATATTGAATTAGTTCAAAGGAACATGTTAGAGGGTTTTAGGGAACCGTCACCCTCTCCGTGGATGCCCCACTAGCTCCCTGGTCAAACGCAGCGACAACGGTATCCCGGCGCTAAGCCCGCCTTTACCTGAGGTCTATCGCGCCCCCCATTTATCGAGGGCGTCCTCACTCCATGAAACGAATCGTCTGTACATTGACCCAACCGTGGAACAGGCCAAGAGAGAGATCTTCTATATCGTGCTTGATGAGTCAAAAAATGGCCACAATTTTCTGGCAATAAGAAGATATATGTGGTGTTGTTGACTAATTTTTATGTATTGGGTATAAATGTGGGTATTTGTTGAAGCGTAGAAATGTTTTGGTGGTTCCGGGTATGCCTAAACGTATTTTTATTGCGAAACGTATTTAATTTACGTAACCAACAAAAATAAAATATAAAAGTTAATTATTGTATAGACTCTATTGTGCTTGAAAAATAATCATATAATGATTGCTTGACGAAACTTTAATTGTTTTGGTGTCCGTTTACATTAAATGATAATTTATAGGATATGCGATTTAATTATATGATAATGATATTCAAAGTAAAGAAGTACGAAACTCAAGAATAAAATAAATGGTTGTGAATGAAATTATGACGAAATATAATGCGTCATTAAATCTGACATGAAAATACGAAATGTTCTGTTCTCCTCCGGTTTCTAGAAGAGCCTTTTGTCCTCAAGGCTCAGGTTTGCGGGCAACTTGTGGGAAGGTACGGAGTTCGGAGAAAAGAATGATGGCGATATTTCTTACCAGATTAATGTTGATGAAGAGGTGTTAGATAATTTTTTTTTATTTTATATGGAACAGTGCCCCATACGGTCGGTGAACGTAAGAACAGTAACCCCGCCACGGTTACTTTCATCCTTATTTTATACAAATCTTCTTCTCCATTTCTCCATACAAACACATGTAATCTATTCACTTATCGCATTTTCTCTTATCCAAATCCTCAAAAATTTGTTGACTATCATTACGATCTTGTGCGTCCTTTTCAGATGGCAGGACCGCGATAGCACTCGGGTTTATCCTTGACTACTTCCCATACGATGAGAAGGATTTCTCAAAGTATTTGGCCTTGATTTAGCAATTCTTCGTGCCACGTCATTATCCATGGCTATGTGTGCGTGGATCTATTGGCTTTGAAGGACTAGATTATTATGTTAGGGGAGGGTTTGAAAATAAAATAAAACTTGTATTTCCTTTATGTCCTTATGTAATCTTATTTCTAAGATAATAAACGGATGTTGTGGCAACAAATTTATTTGTTATTTTCATTTATGTCTTTTGAATATTTCGTTAACCGTTGCTTAGTACTGTTTGCATTCCCTTTTTTAAATGGTTTTTAACTTGAGGTTCAAAATTAGTGGACGTTGTCCTTTTTTTTTTTTTTTTTTTTTAGAATTTATCTAGTAAAGTGACGAAGTAAGTTTTCACAAGCTATTACTTTGATAGATAATTCGAAATCATTCGGTACAGCAGAAATTTAAGCAAAAGTACAAAAGAAATTTAGACGAAAGTTCAAAAGAAATTTAAGCGAGAATTCCTAAAGGGATAAAGTCTAAGCATTGATATCATCCTTTAAAGTTTTGATTGGTTTCTCCTCCTACTAAGGCATGCACCATTCCACGTGCTTCAGTACATTTAACTTGGTTTCCTT